>CALNHX010005497.1:0-105866 GCA_940337035.1 Agriotes lineatus
GGTTCCTGACCTGACATGACCATTCCAAACATATAACTTTCATAACTTTTTTCCCTATCTCTTACGGTTTGGCTGCTGAAACAGCGTCCCGGACGGACCAGCGTCTCGGATGGACGGAAATCATGTGATTTCTCGAAAACCGGAAGTGTCACGTGACTGAAATTCGGTTCCTGACCTGACATGACCATTCCAAACATATAACTTTAATAACTTTTTTCTCTATCTCTTACGGTTTGGCTGCTGAAACAGCGTCCCGGACGGACAAGTCTATTATATATATGGATGGATTCTCTGTATATTCGCACTAGTTACAACATCTGTCAAACATGAAACGTACAAGAAGGCAAAACAGCAAGATAAGCAATGAGGTGCGTGGGTTAGTTATTAATTCACTGAATCATGGACTGTCTTCTTGTGCTGTGGAAAGACAGTTGTATGCAAAACATTTACAAACTGGGCAGACATGTAAATAAACTATCAGCAGGTCATCGAAGGCAAATATTAACGGCTGCTAAAAAAACGCTGTTGAATCGATCAAAAGTTTCGATTTCCACAATTAACCGGGCACTGAAGGAGTTCCACTATTCCATAAAACGAATAGAGTAGGGGGGCCCATTTCCGGACAGCGCCTATATCCGGACCATGCATATATCTAATACTTACTATATTGCTAGCGGCTATGAGTGGGAAACCCATGTAGAAAGTGAGACAGACAACCAACTCTTCAATGTATAATGGTGAGCTGTGCGCAAGCGCGGCGGCGTCGTCCGCCCAATGGGGAAGTGGTCAAGTTAAAAATTCGCTTCTAAAGGCGGAGCTCGAATTCTCACGCATGCGCACGAGACGCGTTATACTCTAAGTGAAACTATGTCGGCGCCGTAATGTTTTCGGGGGTTCCGAGGCCCTACTAGCAGTATATGTGTATTATATACAGGGTGAATGAGACCACCGGTATCGGTATTTTTTTTTAAAGAACGGTGAGTCGTAGAGAGTTGGGATAAAAAATTTATTTTAAAAGTCATACTAAAGAATCGAATGGTGATATTATTATTTCTCGAAAAAGTCAGCATCACGAGTAGTTTTGTCCACAATGTCCAGAACTCCAAAATCTTAAATGGCACCATAAGTCGAAAAACGTATTGTTGAAAAGATCGTTAAAAAAGAAGAAAGTTTTGTAGGAAAAATTATTTTACTACTACTACCCCTTTTAAGTAATATTCGATTAGTTATTAAATTTGAAATTCGTTGTTAACAAACAAAATTGAAAAGTCGGCTTTTAAAATCTAGTTACCGAATTAAACAATGTTACACACACGTTTTAATGTCAATAATTCCATTTGTTGTATTAATCTATCGTCAAATCAGCCATTGTTTAAACTGATCGCACTGTGCGACTTTCACTCTGATGATGCAAGCTGCAAGGTCTTGCGAAACGTTAGTGAATATGGAGCAAAACGGCCAAATCTGCCTAAGTATCCTCGTTCTCAAGATACTCAAACAACACGAGCCACTAAAGAGCATGGCCATCGCGCGGGTTTTTGCTCGACTTCACAAGGTGCAAGGCACATTAAGCCAGAAAATGCTGGGTGTTCATATACAAATACTACGCGGTCTAAGCCGAAATTCTATGCTAAGGAGAGTAATAAAATAATTTTTCCTACAAAATTTTCTTCTTTTTTAACGATCTTTTCAACAATACGTTTTTCGACTTATGGTGCCATTTAAAATTTTGGAGTTCTGGACAATGTGGACAAAACTACTCGTGATGCTGATTTTTTCGAGAAATAATAATATCACCATTCGATTCTTTAGTATAAACTTTTATAATAATTTTTTTTATCCCAACTCTCTACGACTCACCGTTCTTTAAAAAAAATACTGATACGGGTGGTCTCATTCACCCTGTATATGGGACCATAGCCGACTAAATTCAATACTATGGCCTGCACATAGGGAACACCGCCTAGAGACATCTAGTAATTAATACTGAAACGTACCTATTTTATTTATGGCGGCAAATTTAAATATTTGACATATGGAATACAATAGCATATGTTGTTTCTATAGATATGCTAATTTTTCAAATGTCGAAAATTGAAATATGAATGGATTAAGTGACCTTTGAAAATGTATTGACAACTGAAATGTTATTCTAACAATCAAAATAGTTATAGTTTGACCATCCAAATCTGGTTTTTTTATTTTTAAGGTTATAATGTCAAATTTGTTTATTTCTATGCACTCTTCTTGAAAATGTATATAAAGCATTACACAGCACTACGTTAATTATAAGGTTAAAAATGCAACAGTTACATCTTAACCACATTTTCAAATTAAACACCAAAATAATCGGTTCTCAATTAAATTGAAAACGGAAAACACAAACGGGAAACAGAAATACACATATTATAAGAACGCTTTAGCAGAAGGGTATTGCAGTGGTTAATAATGTTTTATCTCAACCAGACTTTGAACACCTGCAATATCAAGCACCAGACAATTCTTTGCACATTGAGAGCATTTCTATAGTAGCCCAGGTATAATAATATCGTTGTTTTTTGCCACATAAAAAGGATTGTATTGTTTTTTTGCAGCCTTCACAACAAACTCTTTTCGGGTTTCTGCTGATAAAGGTTAAACAAGCTGTGCAGTTAACCATTGGCACCCATAAGGTTATCACTATCGTAACAGTTGAGGTCTTCTTGATATCGCCGAAAAACTTTTTAACTTTCACTCCACACTTAGTCCAGCTCTGTGTACATCCTTAGTTGTGAAAATATTCTACTAAATTTTAAAATGGTTAGTGCCAACTACCTAATGAATTGTGTGTTCTGCAGCAACGGGTTGAATTTTTACAAGAATTTTGTGGTATTAATAAACAGTAAAAAAACTACATGTTGCATGTTAATTACATTTTTATTGCACATATCTCTAAAATTACAGACTATACAGCCTTATGTAAAAATCATTTCGAACCACAGCAGCTTGTTAACAGTGGTCATTTCTGCAACTTTTAACTGATTGTGGTTTTGTTGTGTTACGACTGGTAACGGACAATTTTTCATCTAATGTCGTACTTTTTATAATGTTGAGTGGCGGATCAATTAGAAATTACATTGAGCATCCTTTTCTTTCGGTACTACCACTATTTTTGTTATTCGATTATTGTCGTACTTTAAAATTGCCACAAATTTGTTTTTAGAACGTGATATGTATTTCTCGAATGGAAAATTACTTCAACGTATTTGAGATTATTATATAATTTACGGAAGGGATGACCAGTTAAATTTGTTCGATATTTAACAAGAATGCATTTATATCCCACAATTTAAAAAAAAATGTTCTGCGAGCTATCCCAATATTTGCTCATAGAGTGACTAGTTCATTTAAATTTTTGAAAGAATCCGGTGACAATAATTTTCTTAACGTTAATACTACAGTAACATACATGGGGAATATTTATAATTTTTCCAAATACACGTTTCACACAAAAGTCAATACATTCGTCCCTTGGATAGCAACATTGCACCTTACGTTCATGTAGTACGAGACTACCAGGATTGACAAAGAAAACCGCACACGCTCTAGAATTTTCTTCAGAAAGTACTTATTTATGCATAACATTTCTTCTTGAGCAAGCTGGCTTTTATTATGTATTAACACAAGCATTCAGTTCTGATGCAGTTTAAGCAACTTTCTCTCAATGAAGCTACAGATGCCCGAACAGCAGAATATGCACTAAGGCAAATTTTGTGCTGTGGAATAGTTAAATCGTCTGCCAGTTCAAATAGTGCAGAACAGTTTAGTTTTATTAGTAGTATTGCCCAAGTGTCATCTCTCCAAACAGCATCCATCAATAGCGAAGGATTGTTATTACCAGTAGAACTACGGTTGAAAATCCAAAGTTCAAAAATCAATGATACGGCTGAAACCAACATTTATTCAGCATCCATAGCATTTGTATCGGCTAAACTGCAAAATTCGGAGCCAGTTCTCCTCCTTTTATTGCTTTCCTGATAATTTTGGTTATGGTTAATAGA
Organism: Agriotes lineatus; assembly: GCA_940337035.1. Classification (NCBI taxonomy): domain Eukaryota; kingdom Metazoa; phylum Arthropoda; class Insecta; order Coleoptera; family Elateridae; genus Agriotes; species Agriotes lineatus. The sequence continues at coordinate 4,041 of CALNHX010005497.1, forward strand.
GAAGCGGTTAATAATAATTAATATTACCAATAGCAGGGGAAGTGGCTCCAGATTCTGCAGTTTTCCCTTTGTATATTAAAAATACAACAACAGATTACTTGTGATAATTGTATCTTCCATTATTGTCAACTACCGTTCCAGGACCCTTGCTACGATTAATTTATCTGCAAGGACCGTGGATTAAAACTTTCACAAATAAACTTACTTTATGTATTGATTTATTAGAAATTGTGTTAAATTTCAACAAAAACAATAAACTGAGATTTCATGGTGCAACTAACCTTTTAAAGTTAAACGTCCGATTTTGACATTTGAGCTAAAAAACACACTACTTGCTTTTAAATTCTCACAATAGGTGGCTACAGGTGGTGCTCCCTTCTTGCAGGCCATAGTAATTTAGTTGGCCGTGATCCGGACATATCTAAGATTTAATTCTAGTATTTGGTTCGGATACTTGGTAGTGAAATTTATGTAGCATCAGATAGATGGCAGTACATTTCAACGACAGTCAGAGCCAGTAGATATAGAGAGTACCGCCACGTCCGCCATGTTTGTTCCTTTGTCATATGCGTCACTTTGAGGTTTTGTAACACAATTCCGTCAACGTGACATTTATTGGCAATCCGAAATTTTACTTAAAATTGGCAAGACTGTAAGTCTATGTCAAATTCGAGGTTAGTAGGTTAGGTTTTGTTTGTTATTTGACACAAACTGATGGAAAACATAACCTGATAACCTCGAATTTGACATAGAATTACAGTCTTGCCAATTTCATGTAAAAATTTAGACATAACTCAATCAGTCATTGCTGATGGGAACAAAAATGGCGGCGATGGCGGCATTTTCACGGATCAAAGAATGGCGGTACTCTCTATATCTACTGGCTCTGACGACAGTTACAGTGACTATATGCAAGACAGTGTGGCCATACGATTGTTGGCCGCCATTTTCAGGCAAATTTGAGCCTAGAGATATACAGTGCCTTTAGAAATAATCGAACGTTTTTGAGTGGTCATTATTTTGGCGCTAGTGATTTTAATTAGTTGATGTTAGCTACAGGTGCAGTGATATGTTTGGACATTGACATTTTACATTGGCGTTCGTTCGTGGTGCTTTAAGGTGTTGCATGAAGTTTACAACCTGTTTCAGATATGGTAGTTTACAATGCAGCTAAATGCCGTCTTCCTGTTCCCTGTCTCCAAACCTCCCTGTCCTGTGCTTGGTTTTCTTTCAGTTTCTTCTCCTCCATGGCTCTCCGAATACCCTCATTCCACGATTTGCGTGGTCTACCTCTTTTTTTCTTACCCGGTAGCGACCATTTAAAGATCTTCATAGGCCACGTCGTCTCCTCCATTCTCATCAGTTAACCAAACCATTTTAAAGCTTTCCGTTCAATTCTGCCACAACTGATTCTGGTGCCTCCATGCTGCGTCTTATTTCCTCGTTCGTCACTCTATCTCGTCTCGATACCTTTGCCCTTTTTCGTCTATTTGAACTGTGTTTAGTCTTCGTTTCATTTCCGCTGGTACAGTTCATACCTCACTGCCATAGCATAGCACCGACTCTACCATTACTTCACCTATTCTATGTTTGTTTTTGTTAGAGACAGTAGTATTGTCCCATCAAATTAATTTCAAGCATCCCACTATCTTCTTACTTCGTACTATTTGAGTTCTGATCTCTTCTGTTCCCAAACCTTTTTCATCGATTGTATTGTAGCACCGAGGTATTTAAACCTTTCTACTTATCTTACTGCGACATCTTCATTTATTAAGACTTCATATTGTGCTCCCGAGTTGACTACTAGATACTCCGTTTTCTCTAAACGTATGCTAAGGCCCCATTCATCGTAGCACCGATGTAATCTGCTTATCATATATTTCAAGTCGAACGCATCTTGTGCTGTTACAACAATAGCACAATTCTAAATTGTTCCCGCTTGCCACGCTAATGAATTATTTGACACTGACAATTTATAATTGTCAGATTTGAAAGGTTTTATTTTTTTCCATAACCAAATGAACAGGTTCTACCAACCTCTTTGAGAACAACTTAGAAGTAACTAAAGATTTTGCCTGTTAATGGCGGATATTCGCGTCGACCAATAGCGGCGAAGACATCCCAATGGCCACACTGTCTTGTATATAGCCACTGTAACGACAGTTACACCCGTATGCAGCGGCTCGCCGGCGACTCGCCAGAGTTTCTTTATGAATAGTAGATTGGCGGCACTGTACGTCTATGTCAAATGCGAGGTTAGCAGGTTAAATTTTGTGTCAGTTTCTGTCAAAACTGATGGAAAACCCGCCAGCGCCTCGCCGGCGACTCGCCAGAGTTTCTTTATGAATAGTAGATTGGCGGCACTGTACGTCTATGTCAAATGCGAGATTAGCAGGTTAGATTTTGTGTCAGTTTCTGTCAAAACTGATGGAAAACCTAACCTGATAACCTCGAATTTGACATAGACGTACAGTGCCGCCAATCTACTATTCATAACGAAACTCCGGCGAGTCGCCGGCGACCTGCTGGCGAACGACTATGCATACGGGTGTTAGAGTTCCTAAATATTATAAGAGTTGAAACAAGTGGGAATAGATGCTGATTGGTTGTGATCCACTGCGCATGCGCAGTTTCGTCTGAAATTGCGCCAGATTCAAGTCCTATAGTTACTGTAGAAACCAGTTCTGAGAATGTCACATTTGACAAATTTTTATTGGACTTTAGGTCTAACACTGATTGATGCAAATGTATTAATATGTGTTCCATTTCTACCTGACAATAGTTCTTTAAATAGCATATCTTGCAGAGTTGTAAGTATGTATATGGAATTTACTTAAAAATTAGTTATAGTATTCCAACCAAAAATTGGAAAGTTATTTAAAATCCAGTACACCATGAAAAGTGTAAGTCATGTCTAAGTTGGTTTCATACAATCAGTAAATAATATTCTAATGTCAATCAGCTTTCAAGTAATGACAGTTCATCTGCAAATTGTACATGTAACTGTCTTGTTAAGGCATTGTAACATTGTGCATGATTTAAGTAGGTACTAGTTGAGTTTTTAAAACCGTATAGTAGCATAGAAAATTTAAAAAAAAACGTAGATATCTTTCAAACTTCCCAATGCATCTGTCAAATTTGAAGGTTATCATCGAAGTGTCACTGAATGACAATCAAACAGTAATTTTATGAATTAAATTACGAAGTAACTTACTGTTTTCAATGCTGGCCTGATTTTAAATAGCTTTCCAATTTCCGGTTGGAATACTATACCTAAACAGTACAGTTTTTGAAATACGGGTTGTTGCATTTTTCGCTTCAAAAGTAGATTCGAACGGGGCTTTATATCCACTGCCACAAATTCCCAAAACCGAGAAGCAACGATCTGAATAGTTCAAAAATATAAACTGAACACTCACAAGTAGAACCAGACTCGGTGGAGAAAAAGTGCGTCTGGGTGGCAAACGAAAACTACGTAAAATCCAATGCTGTATCTACTTCGTTTACGTTGTCCCAACTCTTGCTCAAAGATTACTTATGCAGTAGATCCCTACCAGTGTGGTTTTCATAAACGCTTTACATTAACCTTTTTTTGACATTGTCAAAGTGACAAGTAATTAAATTCATAGGTGACACATACTAAGAAAGACAACTCTGGCCTTGTATGCTATCATTTATATTTGGAATAGTAATGGCGGCTGACATTTGCGTTGTCTCAACTCTGGTACTATATAGGAATTCTAACGACAGTAAACTATATTGTGCAACAGAGATTTCAAGTGCGTTTCCTGAAAATAATTCATATTTAATAGAAGGTAAGATACGTTATTACTTATTTGACACAACTGTAATTTTATGCTTAATAACCTTTGTTGATATTTGTGGAGTCCATCCGTGAGTGTACTTTTTTAGTAATAATATTGAAAGATGATGCTTTTGGGGTTATGGTCACCCACTCCGGTTGCTCTGCTACCGCTTAAATAAAAACGCGGGCCTTTTAAATTTTATTTGTAATGTGCCTATTTCCGGACACATATTTGTACTCAATTCCGGACAGCTTGCACTTAATTCCGGACATCGAGTAAATTGTGGTATGTTTCTCCAGCTTTAATGCAATATTATGTTATTAATTATAGATGCCCAAACAATCATCTAAAAGGCAAAAAGTGCCAAATTGGAATGAGGACGACTTACAGAAAGCAATTGAAGAGTGTAAAAAGAATTTATCAGTTAGAGCAGCAGCACAGAAGTTTGGAATTCCTAAGTCCACCCTTCGTGAGCAGATTACCCTTAAATACAAAATCGGTTAAGGTCATTAGCGAACGTGGCAACAGAGACGCAGTTGCTATTACCAACAAGGAAAGAGGACTGTTGTCGCCTGTTGCAGCGCAAACGGCAGTTACATAGGTACCACCTTTAATCATCTACAAAGGTGTCAGAAGGAAGAACGAATTTGGAGATGAGGTTCCTTCAAGCTCAACTATTGCTATGACTGAAAGTGGCTACATAAATGAAGAAGTATTTCTGTTGTGGCTTGAACATTTTCAGAAAAATCGCGCTCCAGGAAAATGTCTTCTGCTGCTTGATGGGCATGCGAGTCATTGCAAAAGTATCCAGGTTTTAGATTTTTGTTTGAAAAAAAGATATATTGATGTGCTTACCAGCTCATTGTACTATCCATTCACAAAACTCGTGAACTGTCAAAACGCTGTCAAGTTGGTACCTTGTTTAAATTCTGGTTTGTAACTTCTGTTTACTGATTTTGGCAGCATTGAAATTTTTGAAATTTAAAACCTTGAGTGATGTCACACTCTCTTGTAGCAAAAAATAATCTCCATAATCCTTTAATTTTTATGCATACACGTCATTTGCAATGGAACAGAAACGAAAGAGGTTTTATTATTGTAAAGGGAAAAAAGGCTATAAGTAGTTAATTATTATAAGGAAAAACTTCGCTTAACTTTTGACACGTGTAACATAACTTAACTGTAATATTACTAGAAATCACTAGATTCAAAGTACATTCCCAAAAAACTGTAATTTCCAGGTACACTCAGCAAATATTTAAAAAAATTGACATTGACAGTTCACAAGTTTTGTGAATGGATAATATGCATAGGCTACAACCTCTGGACAGAAGTTTTTTCAAACCATTAAAAGTTAATTACTTTGCAGAAGGAAGGAAATGGTTGTTAAACAATCCAAACCGTAATTTTACGAAATTACAATTTCCAAAGGTTTTTGCTGAAGCTTGGTCCAAAACCGCTTCAGTTCAAACTGCTGTCAATGGATTTCGCGCTTGCGGAATAATGCCATTTAATCCAGATGTCATACCCGATCATGTCTTTGAGCCATCAACAGCTCTTGAAGCTAAAAATATATCTGGTCTAGAAACACCCAACAACCCTCGACTTGCTGAACCTCTAACACCAATAGTGGCTGTACAGAAAACTACGTCATCTGATAACATCCATTCATCACCAGGAAAGAATTCTTTGGTGGCTACTCGAACTCCATTAACATTAATTGCAGCCATAGTATCCACCAGTTTTTATAAGCCAAATCCAAGGGTTCACCAAAAGAAAACACCTACCAAGCGGTCTTTCTCGTCTGTTATAAACGTTCCAGATATCAAAACACCTCCTCAAAAGAAAGAGTTGCCCAGAAAGCTGTTCTACTAACAACTCCAAAGTATCGAGAAGAGCTATTCAATAAAAAAAGTAAGCAAGCAGAAAAAACTAAGAATTCTCTAGCAAAACCAAAACCACCAATACAAAAGAAGAGTGTTACCTTATATGCACCATCCACAAATGTATCCAACTCAAAGGAGCCAACTCTAAGTCAGCAAACTCCCAAGGAATCTAGTAAGTGTGCTTTTGGATTTTGTGGAATCGACTACCACAGCGTTGCTTCGGCAAAAATGGGACCATGGATCCAATGTGAAATTTGTAAAACTTGGTTTCATGAAATTTGTGTGGGAACCATCGGCAAAGCTACATTTTCTTGTGGGAGGTGCGTTTCCATCAGATACGTAAAATAATATGTATTGTTGTTGTTAAAATAAGAATAAATCTTCATTTTCTATTTTCATACAAAATGTGCTTCATTTACCCTATGTCCGGATTTATAGTCACAGGTGCTCATTACCGGACGTTTACTGTTGTTCCGTTATAAATTTACTACAACAAATTGGTTAATGTTTTTAAAATGGTAAGTGGGTGTTTCGCATGACTTATAATTAGTGTACCTTTTGGTATTTTTGCTTTGACAATTAGAATATTTACGTCAGTGTCCAAAATAAAATTACATTTCTTGGAAACGTCCAGAAATAGGCCCCCCTACTCTAACTTACGTACCAGAAAGAAGAAGTAAGCCAGATGTGATACAAAATCGCGCTTTGAGTATGCTATACATTATAAGAGAATGATGCACAAGAGAGAACAAACATTTTTTTTTAATGAATTTGCAGTTTAAGTCTACTCAAGAGTATCTTCTGGTAGATCGGTTAGAAATACACCACTCATTTACGGAAAGCTCAGATAAGAGGTCGGAATTATTCTATTGCAGCAGCAATGAATATAAATTCATTATATTTACATAAATAATTATAGTTGAGTTCGATTGAAAAAGGGAAACACATTTGATACGTTGTGAAATTGTTTTGACAAAAGGGAAATACATTTGATATAACTTTGACAAGTGTTGACAAATGGGAATCACATTCGACAAATACTGAAACACAATTGATGCATGGTGATAAGCAATCGGAAAACTCTGTAAGAACTTTTCGAATAAGCAAACTCATAGTTTCTGTTTCTAAATAAAGGTGTATTCGCAGAATAGGATACATATTACGTAGGCAACAACAATAATAATCATGACATTTATATTAAATTAATTATGGAGATAGTATAATAGTAGATTATATTATAAGTGAGAGTAATGCATCATTATTTGCGAGTGAGAATTTTGAATGGCGAGCTTATAATGGCATTTCGCTCACGTGTGATATAAGACGTTTTATCTTACAGTCGCGATTCTTGTGCCTAAATAGTTTGCGCAGTCAGAATATGTCGCGAAATAAACTTATAATTAGTCGCCTATGATTTGTGATATACGTTTGACAGTACTGAAGTGTAGTGGCAGTACTGAAGTGTATTGTCAGTCTATGTCAAATTCGAGGTTCGTAGGTTAGGTTTTGTTTGTTATTTGAGACAGACTGACGCAAAACTTAACCTGAAAATTACGAATTTGACATAGCTTAACAGTGCTACCAACAATGCAGTAGTATAAATAATGAAAACTCACTTGTGAATAAAACTTCATTTTAGTCACTGAAAGCAGTTGTATAATGTATGGTAATAGGCGCTACTGTAAGATAGAGAGTATAAAAAAATTATTCACAAAACTTAAGAGAGCAATAAGAGAAAACATCTTCTTCAAAGTTGATATACGTACTACACAATATACTCAAGGGTAATAACACAAGCAGTGGATATATTTTTGACAAATATTTTGTCGTTTCCATGTAAATTATTGCGTTTAAATTTCACGATACAAAATCACATCAAAAATGTCACGAGCCGAAGGCGAGTGACATTTAAATGTGATTTTGTTGAGTGAAATTTGCAATAATTTCTATGGAACTGGCAAAATATTTTAAAAAAATATTTCCACTTCGAGTGGTATTTGGGGCGACTATTTAACAATATTAATACATAACGAATGACTTTATTGAAAAATAATCCAACAATTAATATAATTATTCATTCTGAATTAAATTCAGCGGAATACTTCCAAAACACAGCATTTTAAAATTTTTAAAACAAGCCACACAGTTTGTTGGGGTTTAGTGTTACGTAACCTAGCGATATCACTAAGGACAGAACATCGTTGCTAAGCGATACTTCTCAACAAGGCTATTTATTTTTTGAGTACGTACATTGTTTTGTGAATATTTTGCATGGTGCCCAATATTCAGTGATATACTGCTGTTATTGGTTGAAAAAAGCAAATGTCTGCAATGTGATTGGCTTATATGTTATAGTGTTAAATAGTCAAGGGTAATACCACAAGTAGTGGATATATTTTTGACAAATATTTTGCCGTTTCCATGTCAATTGTTGCGTTTAAATTTCACGAAACCAAATCGTATCAAAAATTTCACGAGATGAAGGCGAGTGACATTTAAATGTGATATTGTTGAGTGAAATTTGCAATAATTTCTATGGAAATGGCAAAATATTTCAAATATATATATCCACTTCGAGTGATATTTGGGACGACTATTTAACAATATTAATACTTAACGATTAACTTCATTAAAAAATAATCCAACAGTTAGTATAATTATTCGTTCTCAATTAAATTCAGCGGAATACTTCGAAAACCCAACATTTTAAAATTTGTAAAGCAAGCCAATCTTTCTTTACACAGTTTGTTGATGTTTATTTTTACCTAACATAGCGACATTACTAAGGTCGAACATTGTTGCTAGAGATACTTTGCATCAAGGCTACTTTGTGTTTGAGTAGATGTATTGTTTTTTGGATATTTTGCATGGTACCTAATATTCAGTAATATACTGTTCTTATTGGTTAAAAAAAGCAAATGTCTGCAATATGATTAGCTTATATATTATAGTGTTGAATAGTCTACATAATAGGAAGTTAAATAAACGTCACAGTTGCCATTTTATTTTTACTGGTAGTTAACCTAAAATCCAATTATATTTTATCATATTTTTAATCCTAATGTCAATATGGAGATAACTCCTTGTGTGGCATTAATAATTCGAAGAAAAAAAAGTGTTCTGTAGCTGCATCTGATTTGATTTAATCTACACTAATCATGGATTTGGGTACATCTGTATAAGAATGGTTTTACTTATTTTATGGCGTTTGTTAAACTTACCCTCAGTTGATGTAGCAAACTGGAAATAATTGGAATACTTCTTAACGAATCGTTTGATCACGTCTATTTGTTCTAAGGTGTAACCAACGGCATCCTTGTACTGCATTTTGCACGATACATACGCAGACCAAAACTAAAATAAATTGTAAATAAATTGATAGTAAGACCAAGGAACGAATTCAAGTTCACAAAATGGGATCAAAATAAGCGTGTATATACTAGAAAACTAGAATATAATATCCACTTAGTTTTGTTTAAAATATGTGCTTGTACGAGCTTTCGCACTTTATTTCTTAATTTTTTTGCTATCTGCCATTGCCTATATGGTGCACGGGGTTAAAAGATTGTTTTAAAAGAAATATTACTTGTCGGTGTATTTGCGGTCCAATAATTTTTCAAGTTGACGTCGGTTTCAGTTTTTTATTTTATTTCGAATTTAAGTTTCTTTTTAAAAATGTAATGCATGCTTGATGTTAGGTTAGTATAGCTTTAGTATAGTTATTATTTTATAATTTAATTATTTCAGCATTTGCAAATAATGTCAACCGCGTTAGTTAAAATTATCACCGGCAGAGGGATCAACAATAATGAATTTCGCAATTTTTCACATTTGTTGCCTTGAATTTGTAACCATTTCTTCCACCTTGTTCCTTCCGGTAAACGAAACCACTGTTGCTAAAATTCTTGTAAGAACACGACGCTTTTACGTGTAACTTGCTCTCGGCAACCATTTTTCCTGTGTGAAACAGCAGTCGACGTTTGTTGAAGACGATTATCGATACAATTCCTTCCATCCCGCTCCTGATGATAGCATCAAATTGGTAAGTTAGGGCAATTTACTATTTTGTGTATTTTATTATTTGTTGTTCACGATCTATTAGTTAATTAATTCAATTCAATGTTGATCGAGCCGCATCACTTGAAGTGCCAAAGTGTATATATATCAAAATCACACAATGCATGCATAAGCGGGACAAGAGTGCAAAATTTGTTGCCTTAGTTTTTGAGTTATGCCCAAGTACAAAAATGTTACTTAGAATAAAACTACTTCGACATTATTATTTATGTTACTTTTTAAAGAAGAGGTCAAATCTGATTTCAGAATTTTATTTGTTTTTCTAATTTTCGAGATACTGATACGTACTAACTTAACTTTCTTATTTTGAATACAGATCAAGGACTATGGAACCATTAAGAAGAGCTTATTTTTATATATGCCTTAAATATAGATTTGTTACACTTCTAACATGTGTTCAAAAATAAATTACATAGGGGTTGGTCATGGAAAATAAAATTAATGCCAACAGCAAGCTTTAGAGACATCAATCTTTAGAAATTTCAATCACGATATCAGCGTATACGATATATAAACTTACAATAACAACAACAGTGATGACAGTTAATGAATTCTAAAGCTTGCTGGTGACACTACTTATTTTCCATGGCCAACCCTTATGTAATTTCTTTTTCAACACACGGTATACATACCGGAGATATGTGAAAAACACATTATTTACAGTAAGCCCTAATTGTTTAATCGGAAAACCGATGAAATCTTTCTTACACATCTCGGTTATTTATGAATATAAGTGTAGCATACCTTATATCAGAGAAGAGCGAACGCTCTTCTTAATAGTGCCATAGGCCCATGGCCATCCTTGATGTACATCTAAAATAAGGAAGAATCAATATCTGAAAATTATGAATATACATATAATAGTATACCGATGGGGCCACAATTATATATAACACCAATGAGATAACATGAACAAGAAAATAACACGTATTGCTTGAGTAAGAACGAGATGAACATAGTAGTAAATATTCGAGTAGACATGACGCTTATTTTAATTATGACATAAGTCAACTAAACATGCCTACTAAAATAATTTTATCTACGACCACTACTAAAAGTAGGCCTTTTAGCGCTAGCTTGTTTCACTAAAAGTGACGTTTTATAGTTTACCGTGGTTAAAGAAATCAGCTGTTTACTTTTAGCACATATGCTAAAAGTGAAGTGAGGTTATAAAACTACAATTTCGAACTGGAAGTGAAGTTGTAAAGTTATTCTAGTTGCTTCTTGCGTTACAGGTAAAGTGTTTTTGAAATAATTAAGCGTTATGTAATGAATACAGTCAGATGTGGAGTATTAATTACATTTAGTAACTGACCTTGACAGTACTGTCATTCGCAAACATTTGCCCGAGCGGCGGCCTACTGTTTATTATGATTAGAAGTGTCGTAGATGCAAACCTTTGTTTAATCGATATTTATGGATTAATAACAGTAAAATAAAGGTCGTAGATAAAATATTGTATGCAACGCATGCTAAAAGTCGTTTATGCACGAGACATGTTATGAAACGAAGCCGTGCATAAACGTCAACTTTTAGCACTTGTTGCATAAATAGCTATTATCGCATGGTCATCTCTTTCTTACTCAAGCATTCTATTTTGTTGTTCATGTTATCTTATTGCTGCTATATAACGGGTGTTCATAAACAGTCGTCATCCCAGTTGCTTTGAAAAACAAAATGTTATGTCTTTGATTAATTCGTGCAACACAATGAAACGTCATTGAGTACTGTCATAGCGCATTTTTTCTCAATTTTAATAGACATACGTTTCTGAAGTCAAAACCTACTGGGATGACGACTGTTTATGAACACCCGTTATAATTATGACCCTTTCCGTATTATGATACGGGTGTTATAAAAAGCATTTCGTAGCACGCACGGGTTTAGGGTACGACGAGCGAAGCGAGCAGTGTCCTAAAGGAACAAGTGCGACATAATGCCCTATAAACGAGATCATACAGTATTTTATTTACTTTGCCACTTTTTAAGTAAAAATTACTCTGTTTATAGTATTTTTATTATAGCATCGCTTTTTGTCTATTACGATACGCAAACGAGTATCGCAATAGCCTCAGTACGAACGCAAAGTAAATAAAATCAGATTTAAACGCTCCTTTAAAAAGTGACCTAATAATGTTGAGATAGTTTTGTTCTCAGTAACATATCATCAATTTATAACACGCCTAGGTCCAATTCCTTTTTTTAATATTATTCAGCATTAAAATCTTCAACCTTGTCCATATTTAACCGACCTTGTATCTCTTACCGTTTCCAAAATCTTAAGTGTCGAAATTGAATAACCCTGTTTACATAGTAGTCGATGAATCAAAATAATGATGTAACTGTGTCGATCATAAATAAATAAAATACAAAATTTACTAGCACCACTTTACTAATCTGGAATCTGTTAATTAGAGTCAAACGCTGATTTATGTTTGTCGAATATTCTCAATAAATTGAATATTTCCACTTATACAATGCAACCATGTTTTACCGAGAGATTATGAAACAACAAAATTCCTACTAAACTGTTACCTAAATAATTATATAACTGATTATATAGCATTTGTTGTTGACAAGTATATAATGGGTAATCAAGCAGAGAATGAGCAATTCCGAAAATCTAAACAAAAATTTTTGAATTAAAAAATCCAAGAGTTTATCTGAGGGAAACTAGAAACATTTTCCACCTAGCCAATACAGAAACATGTGCAGTTGTGTTCAAAAATCTGTTGTACAGAGACAGTTATAAGTTTATTGGTCGTTTATACTGAACAAAGGCTCACACTGTATAATTAACTAGGTAGACCTGGATGTATACTTTCACAAAATTTGCGTATACAACACTTTTTTGAACTTGTGTAATGAATTCATAGTAACAAAGCACAAATGCTGTACAACACTTTAATAAACACGACTGTAGTAGTAGTAGTTGTTGTGGGGAGACCGAAGTCTGGCAAGTAGGCCACCATAGGCCCTTTTTGCCAACCCCATGCCATCCCCTCAACCACCTTCATTATCGTCCTCGTCGATGGGCTCTTCTCCCTGCTTAAACCTTCCTGATTTTCTAATGAAAATGAGAATATCGGCTCAGGATAGGGAGTTCAACTCTTCGCATAGTAATGTGTTAAATTTGATAGAGTTTCATTCGTTACTATTTATTTTCTGGATTATTTTCTGTCTGAAAATGAGTCTTGTGAAAATGGAGCATAGAAGTTTTAAGTTTCTCAAAAACGACTGCAATAATTCGAAAATAATCAGAGAAGGAAGGATTGCAGTGCATGGAGACGATGTTCCATCGTATTACACTATGAAATTTTGGTGGAAACAGTTTTGTTGGAGACGAGGCGATTCTAGAAGTGGAAGACCTGTAATATGCCAACCTAGCGTTTTGACAATAGTGAACGATAAATTGGGTATGAGTTCAGCAAGATGGGTTCCCAGAAAAAAATACATAGGCAACTTATATACGTCACGGCAATCTTGAGACAAAACTAGAGTCTTACAATGGGTTCATAAAAGGTTTTCTCTCCTAAAGAAATCCCGCACACAATCTTCACCTGGAAAACTCATCACAACCCTTTTTCTGATACATGCAAGGTATTCTTTTGATTTAATGTATGGTTAAAGCTACAGTCAACGCAGAGACGTACGGTAATACTTTTAAAGAGGCTGCGTGCAGCTATTGTCAAAAACGTTACAATCTGTCACATGGCGATGTGCTGCTCCTTTTTAATTTCTTATCCATTTCGGGCGTTGGAAATTGACATTGGTATTTTCATTCTATCAGCTGCTTTCTTAAAAAGTTAAATAGAAGTTTGACCAAACCATTTCCGTAGATTGTATAATTTGTGGCTATGAATGTGTCCTTTTACTTGGTTTCCTTCTGCCTCCCACCTTGCCCTGCAGTATTACTTGTGGTATACGATATTTAATATTTCTGATGATATAATGAAAATATTGAAGCTTCTACTGTTTGATGGTGAATGCAAGTTCCTTATTCTTGTGCATCTTTCTCCATACTTCATCGTTTGAAATGTGGTCTCTCCGTGATATACAGAGAATGGGGTGATATAATTACATCTCCAAGGATTCTAATTTCCTGAGTAGCATATAAGTGAATGTCCAGGCCTCCATCCCCAGAATCGAAAAAAGTAACAATGCAGTATTTGAATTTTTAGGAACAGGCTCACATCTCTGCTAACAAATAGAGTTCTTATCTTTACAAACACCGATTGAGCTCTTTCTATTAGGCTGCGGATTTCTACTGATCAATTCCAGTCTTCATGTACCACGTGCCCAGGTAAGTATATCTTTCTACAAGTTCTGTGGGGGTGTTGTCTAGATTGAGCATGATCGGCGGTAGAATTTTCTTGCTGACAATTTTGTTTTAGGAATATTTACTCTGGACCATATTCCTTACTAACACGGTTGATATTATTCAATAGACTTGAGTTATTTCATACGACTTGTAATCACTACAGTGTCATCAACATATTTATTATTTTAATAATTTCACCACTTATCTTCCCACCGTCGAGAAAGCACACACGCCTGACGTACACCCTTCTGAATTTCTATGGCGTCCGTGAAGCTGTATTTTAAACTTTTGCTCTTTAGTTTCAATATAGATTTGATATGATTCTGATATATTTGTTGTCTAGATGAATTTCGTTGAGGACATTTAAAAGTTTATGGTGTTGAACACGTTCAAAATCCTTTGAATAAACCAGAAGACAGACAAATAGACCTCATGATTCATATCTCTACAATTTTGAACCAATACTTATAAAATGAAGATGGCTTCTCTTATAATTTTCAAAAATGCTTTAGTTATGTGGTTTATTAAGCTGATGAGTTTATAATCATTACAAGTTTCCAGATTCTTTAGGAATGGGCATACAAGTTGATTCCAGCCAATCCTGAGGTATGTTTCCAGTATCATAAATGTTATTGAGTAGATCAGTTAGCGTAGTGAAGAATTCCGGATCAAACTTGCACATTATGTTTAACATTTCTTCATGGATATTATCAAGGCTGGTTCTTCATGACAATGAAATCAAAATCAAACCGATTCTCCAGGAAAAACCTCGGAAGGGGGACGGGGATTTAAAGGAGGCTGTCGGGGACTATTTCGAGAGTAAAAACAAATGATTTTTACTTCCTTTTACAATAAAGGAAGTATTGGATTCACCCCAAAAATTCAAAATTGAGTTTTCAACAGATCTTCACGTTTTAGACTCCCATGAACCCAAAAAACATATTTTGTTTCATTGGTCTATCTGTCTGTGGGTCTGTCTGTGAACAGAATATCTTAAAAACGAAAAGAGGTATGGCGTTGAAACTTCATATATAAGTTTTGTGTACTATCTAGATGCGACAGCAAGCTTTTGAAGAAAATCGCATAACCGGAAGTAGGTGTTTACTCTTGTGATTTTTCAGTTTTTTTCGATTTTTTAAAAAACGGCTCAAACGATTTTTTTAAAACTTCTCATTTTGATTACATTTTTAATGTGTATTGATGTGAGATAGGTGATTTTCCAGTTGAATACTTCTAAAATGGGTTGCTTTTGTTTTTTTCTCTATTTTTTTTATTAACTCCTATTTTAAATAAATCGCCCCGTATATTATTACATTTTTGAATTCAGCTTAAAATTATAGAGAAAATTTGTCTCTTCACCTAACGCTCTATTTTGTACCGTTTTTGTAGAATTTGTAATTTTTTAAAAATTTTGTCAAATTTTTGGCTAATTATAAGATCACTGTAAAAGGAAGTTGTGTGCGTGTATCACACCAAATTTTTTTAAACTGAAATGAACTATTTGCAGGACAAATAACGCATGTACGTTGACTATACATATTGAAAAATCACCTAGCTTTTGTTTCATAGTCAAGTAGATGGTTCTAGTTTCCCTCGCATTTTCCTTTGAATTTTAAGATATAAGTTGAATAATGAAATATGAACATTAAAATCCGAGCTACTTCCCCTGGTGGAAGAATATGTATTAACATGTTATAATAAATATGCATTTCCCAAAATCAGTGTTTTGAAAAGATATACTTAGAAAGCATTTAAAGCTAATACTTAGAAAGCATTTAAAGCTAATCATATGGAAAATATCTTACCTGGGCTCCGACTTTGCCTGCTTTCAACTTAGGGATATCCGTATGAGAACACGCTGGACACTTAAAGGTTGGATCATCCGTTAAGTTCTTTGTGAGATCGATGTTCTTTAGCTGATTCTCTTTGTATATTGCCAGCGTCCAAGCTAAATCATTGTGCCTAAAATGTAATTTGCATAAATTTCTGAAATGAGTTTTTATATTTATCCAACTAATTAATCTGTTTTTGTTCCAAAAAACATAAATAGAGAAGATAGTTTCAGATCTAAAATATTACGATCGCAGCTATTCAACCAGACACGCGCCGTCGACTCCAACTGCTTGAACTCGACAAAAAAATCATAAATATGGCTGTATATATATGAAACCAAAATGTGGTTTTCACACTTGGGAGTTATAAATTGTCAAAGTAATTTACCGTACTGTCAACAATAACGCAATGAATGATAATATGAAAAATTGGACTGCTGTATCTCATTTTATATTATTACTCCACCGAATCTACCTCTTTTAATTAAAATTATATAAATTATTATATAAACAATTTTTTGTAGGTAGTGAGAAAATTACAATGGCATTCCATAACTATTTTGTTATTATATACCAGTTATATTACAGGCAGTTCCACATAATAGCAGTGTTAGTGAACTTGGCGGCTTATGTGACTTTGTTGTGTCAGCGGAATCCACGCGCTCGCCTGAGTTATGACATCTTGCATTTTTTATGTTATCAGCGGCAGTCTGTAGTTAGAACTCGTAACAGTAACATGTATTTTGCGTAATAATTGTAATCTTGTCAAAATAAAGTTGTTTTTAAAAAGGACCTTACGGCAATACGTAATTTAAGTGGCGCAGTCGGTAGGATGGTCAAACGGTGTTAATGGACATAATATCGATTCGTATCAACGATTTATTGACCATAAAGTAAAAAATCCGGAACTTGTGATTTTTTTCGGAGTTTCCAACTTTCTGCATCCAGTTAAGCGAAAGGGAGAGTAGCTTAACGAGAAGACTTCGAAAGCACATCGAAGGAGGCTCTGTGTTCAACCAGGACGCATGGACGGGATAGTGATTTTGCTGTAAGTACCTATGTCATATAGAGGCCCTTGTAAACAATTTAATTCAGATAGTTCTGACGAAGATACAAATTCTGATTCAGACTCGCATTCTAAAATTTTACCAGCAACAATTTTTAACAGTACTTCTTCAAACGTAAATAATTTAAATACGTCAAAAATGACGGAACCACCTGTACTAAAACAGGAATACTTGGGAATGATCCCAGAATTTCATGGAGAAACGGAACTACTCCCTAGGTTTATTGAAATATGCCAAAAATTAGTTACAAAATTTTATAATAAGGATAACGCTGAGGACTTTCAGAATGAATATCTGATGTCTAGCATCTTAGCTAAAATCAAAGGAGACGCTGCAATTAATATCTCGTCTTGTGTAATTATAAATTGGTTAGATTTAAAAACTGCATTGTTGAATACTTATGCTGATAAACGTGATATTTACACTTTAAATATTAAACTCAGAAATTTAAAACAAGAAAACGAAAGCGCATTTGAGTTTTATAATAGGGTTCAACAAGTATTAAATTTAACTGTTGCTAACATAACAACTCAGATGGTAAAAGCAGAAGCCATTATATTAACACAATATTCTCGCAACTTAGCTCTAAGAGTGTTACTACTAGGTTTAAAAGATCCAATTGGTTCTTTAATGCGTACTAAAAATCCTGCAGATTTAAATGCTGCATTGCGTATGTTAACCAACGATTTTCAATTAACGACTAGCCAGCAAAAACCAGCTCAGTCGTCCAAGTTTAAATTTTCACAAAAATTAAACCCTCAGAATAAACCATTCTTTCAAAATAGACCAAGAATGACATTTCCCTTGTTAAGTCATTTTGCTGTCGCAGATGCTTAATTGCATTTCACGCCTTTATTTAGGTCATTTTGGTATTTTAAATAGCCACCTAGGCTTTAGGGCAGCGTGCCCGTATGCTAAGCCCTTTTAGTTCTTTATTTGGCTCCATCGCCTAATTTCAGAATCACGATGTCGCACATATTTAGCTCCAAAAGCAGTATTTTTCGTCGGTTGGAGCTCTCCTCTGATGGCGTCTTTTTCGAATTCCGAATCTTCTAGAAAGCACGCTGTTGTGGCGTGATACCATCGTGGCCCGCATTGGCTTGTTTCATTTTATCGCCTTGCGATTGGCTGCCAAGGTTTAGTCACGTGGGGCCGCGGCCAAGGTGACCTTTGCCAACGCTTCCCTCGGGCATTCAGCCGAGAGCCGTCGAACGAACAAGAGGTCGCAGAGTGTGTGCTTTCGTGCGGCGCTTCCGCCCTTGGCGGGGGCGTCAGCCCTTTTTCCCGTCAAGTGCTGCTTCAGCAATCATGTGATATACTGTTTCGCCTTAAGGGCAGTTGTCCGCAGCCCGTTGCAGAGAACGCTCGTGTGGTGGTTGTGAGTCGGAGTTTTCGAATTGTCTTCGGCGTAGCGTGGGTGTTTTTGAGCCCAGTTCCTGCTTCCGTAAGTAAGGGGTCGTGCCCTCTTCATCTCGACCTACGAGGATTTGTTCCGCAGAACGAAAGTGGCCCATTTTTTTCGTCGTCCCGTTGCACGCGTCTTGACGCGTCTCCCGTCGCCATTAAGGCGGTTGTGCATTCACCCCTATAGCCTTTGTAACATCAAAGGTACCTGCCACCTACGACTGCAGCCTGTCGCAACTCAACTGTACCAGACTCCCTCGCCGCCTACGCATTAAGGTATGTGACTTTAACCTGATTACCGCTGTGAACGCGAGTGCTAATTTAAGTCTTCGCTGCCCGCTGCATAAGGCGACGCGCATATTCGTACTCATTACTGCGCTAGTGTATTCATTCAGACTTGCAGACTGTTCATGCCGCGAGTGCTAATTTAAATCTTCGCTGTCCGCCGCATAAGGCGACGCGCATATTTGTACTCATTACTACTTATCACTGCTCTTGTGCATTCATTCAGACTTGCAGACTGTTCATGCCGCGAGTGCTAATTTAAATCTTCGCTGTCCGCCGCATAAGGCGACGCGCATATTTGTACTCATTACTACTTATTACTGCTCGTTACTGTTCAACATCTGTCGTTAAGTTTAGAGCGCGCGTGCCAGCTGGTGCCCTTAATTATAGGTTAAGTATAGATATAGGGCGACGCACTCTGCTGCCCCATTGTAACCCGAAGTTCAATAGATGATTGGTTAGTTAAGGGAACTATTGTTTTGTTTCGACTTGTGCATGTTCTGTTACAGATAGACGCCCCCTTCATTGTACTGTTTATTGTACGACGGAACGAGGAAGCTTTGAGCGTGCAGGTGGGTGAGACAGCTGCGTAGTCGCGGTCGGATTGACACCTAATTACAATCCTTGCATAAGGCAATCCCGAAATTGTTATTTGACCTTGCAACTCTTAAGTAATCCTATTGGCGGAGTATTTTGCATGCTTCGCTCCCGTCTAACCGTCCAGGCCCGGTTAGCCGGGTTAAGACAGGCTTGGTGGCGCCCTCATGATTTCGACTTACCCTGTATATATTATGCCACCACACGCTTGCCCAGAACGTATCGTGTGACTCACGCCCGACTCCCTGAGCGTTCCAGCCGTGGCCTATTAGCCTATTTCGAACCGATTTCAGGGCAAGTGTGCCAGTTTTTCAGGACTGATTCCGTGGTGCGATGCTCACCTTGGGTGGGTGTCGTAAAGTTCTTTTAATACCGTAACAGGCTAATTTTGGCTATCCCAACGTGTGGGCCTGTTTTTTTCTGATATTCGTCTTCTCGTCAAGCCCCTTTGTTGTGCGTCTTAATTTTGGCGTCCAACATTGGGGGCCGTGTATGTTCGTTTTTCTTATTAAGCCACCCGTTGTCTGCCTAATTTTGGCAGCCCATCGTGTGAGGCCTTGTGGGGCCTTGTGGCTCCTTTGTTCTCGTCAACGCGCCTAATTTTGGTGCTTCAACGTCTGGAGCCTATTGGTGCACGACAACGCCCGACCTCATTTTGGGGTTTTTTTTTTTGCGTTGTGTGTCTTAATTTTGGCGCCCAATGTTTTTTTTTTGTCATTTCGAAGTGGTATGGACTGGTAAACCGTTTTTTTCTTAGTAGAATATTTTACCGAGCTTCTTTTCTTGTTTTCTATTTATCTTTTCTTGTTTTCTTCTGTTTTCTATATGTCTTTTCTTGTCTTTTCCTGTTCTTAGTTTATTTTCATTAGTTTTCTTGACCGTGTATATGTTTTTTCTTAGTTGTCATTTGTCTTTACGTTTCTTTTCTTGTTTTCTATATGTTTTTTCTTGTTTTTTCTTATCTTCTATTTGTAGTTTTGTGTTTTCTTGTTGTTTATTTCCTTTTTGAGTTTTCTTTTTGTGTTTTTCCATGTCTTTTCATATTTCGAGTATCTTTTTCGTCATTTTTACCGTCGTTTCTTGTTTTTCTTAGCCAGTTCATACTACCGAGATCTCTCGTTGCATTTAGTGCAGATTTTATCCCGTATTAGTCGGATTTAGTACCAGATGTTGTTGAGTGAAGGTACCGACCTTGTTTTTTTAAGTCTTTTCGAAGGCTTAATTGGGAGTTTCGATTCCCTGTCGTTTACATTGTTTAGCCTTGGGCTAAGTTGACACTTTTGTTGTACCGAACTGACATTTATCGATTTTGACGTTCACGTTAGCGAGGTTTATCGATTTTGACGTTGATGATTACCGATTTTGACATTTTTTTTCTCTATCGTTTGGTGTTGTACCGAGTTGATTTTTGGTAAGCAGGTTGGAATTCATTTTCACCTTCATGACCGTGTTTTGGTTTGTTGATAAGTTTTGGTGTGCTGTTGGTGTGCTTGGGGAGATTCGCTCGTGCGGTTATTACGTCCCTCAGGCCATCTTCTTAGTTGGTTTGGTGTAGTTATTTTCGTTGGCCTTTATCTCATACTCATGATTATCATGTATCGCCCAACCTGGTTTACCGACTTCTTCGTGGACACCCCTAACAGTTATCGCAGTGTTTTGTACACTTACCGTTAGCATTTAACGAGCTTTTACCGCTGGTCGAAATGTTTCGTACCTGTTGACGTTGTGTTGTCATTTACCGTACCCTTTTTGTCTGATGACGTCATGTTGTCACGTACCGTGTTCTTTGTGAACAGTTTCGTTGAAGCTTCTGAGCTTTGTGTGGCGGCAGTGCACGGCTGTTCGCATGAGGCCTTTTTGGTTTTCAAGAATTTAAGTATTTAAAGGTTTTTGACTTTTTTTGTAGTGATGCCCTGTTGTTTTCGTGGCCTAGCGCTCTTTTACAGTACCGTTGGCCGTCGCCATTTTCAACCACCTATGTGGGATTACATAAAGAGAGCGTGTTTCTGGTCATTTTGTTTCGTGCGGACCCTGTCGTAGTAAGGTAGTCCCTTTGGGCCGCATGGATTTCTGAAAAGGATTTATTGGGCATGCGTCATCGAACGCCTACACCCTTGGAGACTTGGTTCTTCCGGATTTTCTTTTGGTGTTCGGTGTTGGAGTCACTTTCGAGCTCGCGCTTTGCGGTTTAATAGTCGACTTGGCTCCGGCATCGGCATTGATTGAGGGTTTCGGTGGACTGAGTTTTTCCTATTACTGATCATGACTATTTTGACAGTTTCTGTCACAACCATTTCCCTTTTTTTTGGTGGTTCATCCTCTTCTCTTGGGTACGCATACCAGTTGTGGGATCCACACAATGCGCCGATCTCGTGACGCGCAGCGTGCCCTCTTCAGGTAACCCTTGGGTGGGACTTTGGACTTCCATTTCTATACCCCCCCCTCCCTGTGTTCTTTTGGAACGGTTGGTCGGAAGTGTCCACAGGTGTAAGACCTATTTTACCCGATTTTGACCCAAACAATTTACGTATTTTCTACTGGCGTATCCAGTCTTTCTTCTTCCTCTTCTCTCTTCCCACCTTTGCACCCTATCTGGTGGCCAGTGTGCGTAATCCCTTTGGGGTGCACTCTATCGTATCGAATGTTTTTTTTGTTTCGTTCGTTTTTCGTTGTTGCGTTTTCGTTTGAGTTCTCGTTACGTTGTCGCAAAATGCCTCGTTGTTTTATAAGAGACTTCGGGGAACTCTCTTTCAAGTAAGGGGAGCGTTAAGTCATTTTGCTGTCGCAGATGCTTAATTGCATTTCACGCCTTTATTTAGGTCATTTTGGTATTTTAAATAGCCACCTAGGTTTTAGGACAGCGTGCCCGTATGCTAAGCCCTTTTAGTTTTTTATTTGGCTCCATCGCCTAATTTCAGAATCACGATGTCGCACATATTTAGCTCCAAAAGCAGTATTTTTCGTCGGTTGGAGCTCCCCTCTGATGGCGTCTTTTTCGAATTCCGAATCTTCTAGAAAGCACACTGTTGTGGCGTGATACCATCGTGGCCCGCATTGGCTTGTTTCATTTTATCGCCTTGCGATTGGCTGCCAAGGTTTAGTCACGTGGGGACGCGGCAAAGGTGACCTTTGCCAACGCTTCCCTCGGGCATTCAGCCGAGAGCCGTCGAACGAACAAGAGGTCGCAGAGTGTGTGCTTTCGTGCGGCGCTTCCGCCCTTGGCGGGGGCGTCAGCCCTTTTTCCCGTCAAGTGCTGCTTCAGCAATCATGTGATATACTGTTTCGCCTTAAGGGCAGTTGTCCGCAGCCCGTTGCAGAGAACGCTCGTGTGGTGGTTGTGAGTCGGAGTTTTCGAATTGTCTTCGGCGTAGCGTGGGTGTTTTTGAGCCCAGTTCCTGCTTCCGTAAGTAAGGGGTCGTGCCCCCTTCATCTCGACCTACGAGGATTTGTTCCGCAGAACGAAAGTGGCCCATTTTTTTCGTCGTCCCGTTGCACGCGTCTCCCGTCGCCATTAAGGCGGTTGTGCATTCACCCCTATAGCCGTTGTAACATCGAAGGTACCTGCCACCTACGACTGCAGCCTGTCGCAACTCAACTGTACCAGGCTCCCTCGCCGCCTACGCATTAAGGTATGTGACTTTAACCTGATTACCGCTGTGAACGCGAGTGCTAATTTAAGTCTTCGCTGCCCGCTGCATAAGGCGACGCGCATATTCGTACTCATTACTGCGCTAGTGTATTCATTCAGACTTGCAGACTGTTCATGTCGCGAGTGCTAATTTAAATCTTCGCTGTCCGCCGCATAAGGCGACGCGCATATTTGTACTCATTACTACTTATTACTGCTCTTGTGCATTCATTCAGACTTGCAGACTGTTCATGCCGCGAGTGCTAATTTAAATCTTCGCTGTCCGCCGCATAAGGCGACGCGCATATTTGTACTCATTACTACTTATTACTGCTCGTTACTGTTCAACATCTGTCGTTAAGTTTAGAGCGCGCGTGCCAGCTGGTGCCCTTAATTATAGGTTAAGTATAGATATAGGGCGACGCACTCTGCTGCCCCATTGTAACCCGAAGTTCAATAGATGATTGGTTAGTTAAGGGTATTATCATCAAAAGGGGTTACCGTTGGCTAATCTCTCAAAATCAAACCTAACATAGCTACTTGGATACAATTGCCTGCCGACCAGCTCAGTACGAAGACGGCGTGACAGTTCTATGAACGAAATATGCAAAACGGGCGCCAACGGTATTTTTAACAAAATAAGCAAGTGTATCCAGGCAGTAGAACGAGAATCCGTAAACTCAGTAGCACAAACAATCTGAAAGAAAGCACAACTCAAACATCGGTAGCAGTAACAAATAATAAATAAACACAATAAAATATCACAGTATAATTGGCATTTAAAATATCACAATACAATCGACAAAGCATAACTCTTAATATCAATGCGTCACAATTTACCAATATCTGCGTAACAACAAAAATAATGGTTGAGCGGACGTTATGGAAAATCAAAGCTTAAATTGCCGCAAGCCGAGAAGCGGCAGCGCACACTCGCGAACGGACATGTCATAAAATAATTATCTAAATACAGTCTAAAGTACAACCTGTTAGCGGCTTCCGTCGAGCACTTTCAGCATGCTTATCAAGAGTCCAGGCGTGCTGAAGATCTCCCTGAGAACACGCAGCAAGCCAAGGTCGCACATCGAAGATAGCGGCGGCGACAGCTGCCTCCTCGAAATTCAGAAAAACTGCACACTCGAACTGAATTGCCCAAAACTGCTTATGTAGACTGATTTAACCAAGACTGAATTGTCCAGACAGATTACTCGAATTTTCGCCCACGGCTGCTTGTTCGAATTCCGCCCAAGACGGCTTGTTCGAATTCCGCCCAAGACGGCTTGTTAGAATTGTGCCCAAGACGGCTTGCTAAGGAAAACGAAATCCAGAATAAATGCATGCAACCCTTTGGTAAACGACCAACAAAATAAAACGGAACTTACCCCGGGTGAACTGGGCAAACGAGCATCGAAGGCTAGATGCGGCATGGCGTAGAATAAAATCTCACATGCTTCGCTTTGCAGCGAGGCCCCAAAGCTCCCATAACTAACAAAATGTAGCGGCAAGACAAAGCGGATCACCAAAGCCAGCATAAAACATCTTCGCCGCGTTCCGTCAAACCAAAAGGGACGCGCTCAGCCAAAAGAATGCGGCCTCGAGAGCGCTCCGACCTCACGCTGTCGAGCAAGGCCAAAATCATGCCTGAACGATACGATAACAAGCCCCACAGAAATCGCAAATTAACGAAGGCGTAAATCTAGCAATGCAGAACTACAGGGAGTAACAAAATAACCGTAACAAGGGAACTATTGTTTTGTTTCGACTTGTGCATGTTCTGTTACAGATAGACGCCCCCTTCATTGTACTGTTTATTGTACGACGGAACGAGGAAGCTTTGAGCGTGCAGGTGGGTGAGACAGCTGCGTAGTCGCGGTCGGATTGACACCTAATTACAATCCTTGCATAAGGCAATCCCGAAATTGTTATTTGACCTTGCAACTCTTGAGTAATCCTATTGGCGGAGTATTTTGCATGCTTCGCTCCCGTCTAACCGTCCAGGCCCGGTTAGCCGGGTTAAGACAGGCTTGGTGGCGCTCATGATTTCGACATACCCTGTATATATTATGCCACCACACGCTTGCCCAGAACGTATCGTGTGACTCACGCCCGACTCCCTGAGCGTTCCAGCCGTGGCCTATTAGCCTATTTCGAACCGATTTCAGGGCAAGTGTGCCAGTTTTTCAGGACTGATTCCGTGGTGCGATGCTCACCTTGGGTGGGTGTCGTAAAGTTCTTTTAATACCGTAACACCCTTACAATTAACAAATTATCCTCATAATTCGTAACCTGCGTTTAAACAAAATTATTTCTATAGCAATGCACAGGAACATTCTTCGAATAATAATGCACGTCCACAAAGTAGTAGAAATCAAGTTGATGTTTTTAGGCCCAATCAAACAAAAAACTTTCCAAAACCAACTCCCATGAGTATTTCTACAAGGAATACATGGAAACCTCAGAATTCACAATTTTCAAGCCAAAATTATCGCCAAAACCAGTTCAAACCCAACAATCAAAATTATATAGTTGAAGAACTGCACAATATCGACGACTCTCAACCCTCAGTTGAAATGCCCGATGAACATGACGATAATGAAGCCGAAAATCAGTTTTTTCGGGAAGAAGCCTCGGAACATCTAGAATCCCAAGATTTCAATTGAATTCATACAATGACAGTGCATTACCCTATATTTTATTTCCAGAAAATAAATTAAAAATTTTAATAGATACTGGAAGCACTAAATCTTTTGTTAATCCTAAAATCGCTCAAAAATGTTTTAAAAATTCAATTATAAATGACCCTTTTCAAATATCAACAGCACACGGTACATCAGTAGAAAATTTTAGTACTCGTGTCCCCTGTTCAAAAATATTTAAAGCCAACGTAGCTCCATTAAAATTTTATTTATTCAATTGTCATAAGCATTTTGATTGTTTGCTTGGAATGGATAATGTAAAATTACTTAAAGCAACAGTAGATTTAGATAAAGACTTGTTAATAACACCGAATGCACAAATAAAAATAAATTATTATAACTCGCCAATGGTAGTACAACCTAATTCTGAACAAATAATTAAAATTGATTTTCAAAATATTAAAGAAGGTGACGTAATCGTACCTTATACAAAAATAGCAGATTTAGAAATACCACAGTGCCTTACTAAAGTGCACAATTATCAAGCAATTTGTTCCATTCTGAATCAATCAGATTCTATTAAAAATGTAGGTTCCCTAAAACCATTAAAAGTAGAAAAATTCGATGAATACGAATCTCTTGGTAAAAGGAGTCCTAACTTTAATAATTTGAATTTCGAAAAATACAAATTCGACATTTCAATGGTTCGAACTGAACATATGAATTCAGAAGAACGTCAAACTATTTTAAGGCTAATTAAAGAATATTCCGATATATTTCATGTTGAAGGTAACCAGTTAACTTTTACAAGTGAAGTCAACATTCAATAAAAACTGTAGATGAAATACCAGTCTACACTAAATCGTACAGATATCCTGAAATTCATAGGAAAGAAGTACAAAGGCAAATTGCAAGTATGTTAGAGCAAAATATAATTAGGCCTTCGCATTCCCCTTGGTCATCCCCAATATGGATAGTCCCCAAGAAACTTGATGCATCTGGCAAGCAAAAATGGCGAATTGTGATAGATTATAGGAAATTAAATAAAAAAACTATAGGTGATAGGTATCCCTTGCCAAATATCAACGATTTTCTAGATAAATTAGGCCGTTGTCATTATTTTACCACCATTGACCTCGCATCAGGGTTTCACCAAATTGAAATGGCTGAAGAGGACATTCAAAAAACTGCTTTTAGCACAGAAAATGGAAAATTCGAATTTTTACGCTTACCTTTCGGGCTTAAAAATTCACCGTCCTGCTTCCAAAGGGTTATGGACAATATATTAAGGGGTATACAAAATGAAAAATGCCTCGTGTATCGCGACGACATTATAGTTTTTAGTACTAGCTTACAAGAACATGTCGATCGCTTAAAAGAAGTATTTGATAGGCTAAGGCAATAAAATTTTAAAATTCAACTAGATAAGTCAGAATTTCTAAGGAAGGAAGTTGCTTATTTAGGTCATATTGTAACAGCAAATGGTGTAAAACCTAACCCGGAAAAAATTAAAGCAATTCAATGCTTTCCATTGCCAAAAACCGCCAAACAAATAAAAGGCTTCCTTGGTCTTTTAGGTTATTATAGAGAGTTCATAAAAGATTTTGCAAAAATCACAAAACCTTTAACTAAGTGCTTAAAGAAGGATTCTGTAATAAATTCTAAAGATCCCGAATATATTAAATGTTTTGAGTTATGTAAAAATTTACTAATTAACGAACCAATCCTTCAGTATCCAAATTTTTCTGAACCATTTATTTTAACGACCGACGCAAGTAACTTTGCGCTGGGCGCCGTTCTTTCTCAAGGTAAAATCGGTTCCGATCTACCAATAGCTTATGCAAGCAGAACTCTTAATTCTTCAGAAATAAATTACTCCACAATCAAAAAAGAGCTGTTAGCTATCGTATGGGCTGTAAAATATTTTAGGCCGTATCTCTTTGGCAGAAGATTTAAAATTGTAACCGACCACAAACCCCTTCAGTGGCTGTTTTCACTTAAGGAGCCAAATTCAAAGCTAGTGAGATGGCGTCTCAAACTAGAAGAATTTGACTACGAAATTATTTATAAAAAAGGTTGTTTAAATAAAAATGCAGATGCTTTGTCTCGTGTAGAACTTAATATGAACGAAGCCACAAAAGAACCTCTAATATTTGAATATATGGAAACATTTAACGAACAACTTAAACCAAATCCAAATCAAACTGATAATGAGTCAATTATTGTCGAAACGGGTGATGTAGATAACTTAGCTAACGCCGTCGAAGACAGTAACGCAACGGTTCATTCAAATATCGAAGACCCAATAGCAGGGATTCCTATTGTTGACTGTCCCGTAAATTTTGGGAAAAATTAAATAATTATCTCAGAAGTAAACTTTGCACCAGCAGAAATTTCTAAAATTAAATTATATGAAACCAAGCAAAGAATATTGGTACAATTTTCAAAAAATAATTATGAATAAGAAATAATTAGATTTATTAAAGAACATGTAGTGCCAAAGGTTAAATACTATGTTTATTTTGAAGACCCAATATACGAAAAATTTAGCTCTGTGCTTCAAAAATATTTCAAAAATTCTCAAATTAATATGATTAAATGTACTAAAAAATTAATCGACGTCATTAACGATGACGAAATTAAGCAAACTATTCAAGCTCATCATGAAGGCAAAAGTAATCATAGAGGAATCGAAGAAACAGTAAAGCGAATAACCAATACGTACTATTGGCCCAATCAACAAAAATCTATTCAAACTTTTATAAACGATTGTGAAATCTACCAATTAACAAAATATGACAGGAGACCACTTCGATTAGAATTCAATATTACACCTACTGCTGTTAAACCATTTCAAATTGTACATGTCGACAGTATATCTTTAGAAAACTGTAAGTTTTTGACAATCGTAGATTATTTTTCTAAATATGGTCAAGCATATAAGCTTAATTCGTCACAAGGAATTGAAGTAGTTAATAATCTTGTAAAGTATTTTACCCATCATTGTATACCAGAACAGATCATTTCCGATAACGGATTAGAATTTAAAAATTCAAATGGTATTATTGAGCGTTTTCACTCAACCTTAATAGAGCATATTAGGCTACTTAATAATCAAACCGAATATAAAAAAGAACCAGTCGAAATTAAAGTTAATTATGCACTTTTAGCTTACAATAACACTATTCATTCTGTAACAAATCTTAAACCATACGAAATAATAACAGGGCATTTAGGTACAGAATCCCCTTTTAATCTAGAAATAGACAAACAATTAGTAAACAATTATATTTCTAATTACAAAGAAAAACTTAAATTGTTGTATCAAAAATTAAACACAGATATACAACAACAAAAGGAAAAAGTTATAAGTAAAGCAAACGAAGTCCGCGAAAACTTGAGCAAAATTCCAATTCCAACAAGAGTGTTTGTCAAAAACAAACAAAAACAAAGCAAAACGCGTAATAAATTCAAACCTGAAGTAGTTAAAAGCATTAATCCCAATCTAAAAACAGCTGAAATTAATCCAACTCATCATAATACTGTTAATAAAATACACATTTCAAATATTAAAAGACCGAAGTGTAAAACTTATAAATTTAAAAACCTGGGATCCGCCAATCTTCAAAGGACGGATCACACGTTCGTCCATTATTATAATTTAGAACCGCCATATATAGAGTATAATAATCTTAATATTCAATACGAAAATCTTAGGTTAAGTATAGCTAATAATGAAGCTTATACACGGGAATTAGATAATTACAGTAAGGTAGCTCAATTTAGTAGTAAAACAATATTGGCAAAGATCGAAAATATAAAAATTCATAGCTTAAATAACCGAACCAAAAGAGGTTTAATCAATGGATTAGGATCACTAATTAAAGGCTTAACTGGAAATTTGGACGCTAATGACGGAGAAAAAATCTACAAAATTATTAATCATTTAGAAAATAACCAAGATTCAATAAAAACTCAACTAGAAATGCAATATTCCGTTAGCAACCAACTTGTTCGAAATTTTAATGATACAATACGAGATATTCAGCATAATGAAATAATGTTAAAATCTAAAATAATGCAGCTCAGTGATCGTGTTAAGATCGAAGCTACACGTCAAGATATTCTTTTCGCTGGAAGTTTGTTTAACCAATTACTAATTCTTTATGGCTCACTACTTAATACCTTACAGGATATAGAAAATTCAATAACTTTCTGCAGAGTAGGAACCTTGCATCCTACAATAATTAAATCCAAGGAATTGTTCCTTGAACTCCAGAAAATTTCGGATCATTATAGGAATCAGTTTCCCTTCGAATTAAAGTACGAAAACATCTTAAATTTCGAATCCATTCTAAAAGTAAATTGTAAAATCGATTCAAATAAAATTACATATTTTCTGTTAATACCTATTGATTTTGAAAAGGAATATGACCTCTACTATTTAGTTCCAATTCCTTCAAAACATGAGTTTGTGACAACTATTTCGAGTGTAAAGTATTTGCTGAAGTCAAAATTTGATAATGTGGTAACACCTCTAAATGACAAATGTACCCAAGGCAAACCCTACCACTGTTCATATCAACTACAATCAAATTATAAAGCATCCTGTGAAGAGGACATCCTATTGAATGGAAACTCAAGCAAGTGTCTCTTTACAAAAATTGAAATCTTAGAAAATCACATCGAGATCATCCCCGAATTTAACCAATATCTGTCAGTCTTTCCGAAACAAGAAAAGCTCCAAATTCAATGCCAGAAGGACATCGAAACAAAATTGCTGTCAGGAATCTATTTAATAAAAGAAAATCCGCATTGCAACTTGTTTTTCCGAGGCCGAGAACTACGTTTTCAAGAAGCCACTTACGGAAGACCGCTGGTAATGGACACGCCACATTTTAAATTGGAGAATAGCATTCTACCAGAATTTAAAATTAAATTGAATAATTTACATCTCCAGGAGTTACCAATAAATCCAATAATTCCGATTAGGGAAACTTATCGGGAAACGTATCATATCCCCAGTGGCTGGACGATTATTCTGTACGTAATATTAATTATCGTCGTAATTCACATTTTAACCAAGAAATGGAAAAACATCCGAAGAAAAGAAATCTCATCAAAAAATCAAGAATTGGAAGTCCAACCTTCAAAAACAACAGTGAAACTTCCGGAGGAAGCTTCGTTCTAGGGATGGAGGAGTTATATTACAGGCAGTTCCACATAATAGCAGTGTTAGTGAACTTGGCGGGTTATGTGACTTTGTTGTGTCAGCGGAATCCACGCGCTCGCCTGAGTTATGACATCTTGAATTTTTTACGTTATCAGCGGCAGTCTGTAGTTAGAACTCGTAACAGTAACATGTGTTTTGCGTAATAATTGTAATCTTGTCAAAATAAAGTTGTTTTTAAAAAGGACCTTACGGCAATACGTAATTTTAAGATACCTACAGTAAAGTGCGTTATAAAACCGTTACCAAGTGGGCTTGTGTCAAACAGTAATTTATTTTATGGATTGCATATGCACATAACCTCACTTTGACAACTAACAAATCAAGTGTTGATGTAATAATTTGCGTATAAACACATGACCTCATTTTGACAACTGACAACTCAAGTGACTCAGCGCTCTAAATTCTGGGTAGAGCGATGTAAAAATCACCGGCATGCAGTCGTAAGATAAAATCTAGTTTAAAGCCTTCTTGATAACGTTTTTTAACGCACTTTATGAATGGCCCTCCACACCAAAAGATAGAAAGGTAAAGATAAATAAATAAATAATTCGCAGCTACTTCTTTACTGAAAAAATCATTTAAGATATAATTTAAACAGTACTATAATATAAACATAAACAAAAACAATTATAGTAACGTCATGTTACGGTAAGCCTTGTTTTCTAAAACGTCAGTTTTTGGTGTTTAATTTCTTTTCGCCAATATAGTTGTTATAGTAATTTACGATACACGTGCATAAAGCTACTCTTGAGTGGGGCAGAGTTAAAACGCGAGTGAGCAAGCGTTTTAAGCTCCACGAGTGACTAAAGTACTTGTCTGTCATTAATAATGAATTAAATACATTTTAATCGTCTGACAAGATACAAATGGTTTTCCTATCCTGAACCGGTAGCTCAAAAAACTGTGTGCTGAGATTAGGGTATCTACCCTTTTCCCAGTCAATAAACTCATACTATTGTGTAACGGTGTAACCACACGAGCTGTGAAGAGTTTTTACTTAACCGCTATGATACGGCGTTATTAATTAAAATTACAGCCTCAACTTAGCTGCGCCAAATAAATATGGTATGATACAAAATCCCGACACATGCATTTTTATTGATTAAATTGATAAACGTGCAAGGTTCAATCATGCCCACAGCAAATTTATTAAGACAGTATATGCACTAAAGTGACACTCTATTTCAAACAAATACACTCAGAGTAAATACTCAATGCTGACCACATTCACAGCATTATGGAGTTCTCGTTGATTCCTAGGCGCTGATTGTAACGAGTAAAGTTTGGCATGACATCAACATTTTCACGCCTCACTGAGTCAAATTGTATCATTTTGCAAGAACACACATTTACAAAGGTTTTTCGCGCTCTGGACATAACAATATAATATAATTCCCATCTGTTGTTGAACCCTTCCGGAGAAAGCACGTCAATGCTTATGCATATTTATACTGCCCTTGAATCTACTTGCTGAAGCCAAATAGAGTTAACTTGATCTTTTTAATGAAGATTGGAGCACCAAATACCGTGTCTTCCTTCAAGATTTGCGGTTATGCAGGTGGGAGAACCCTTTATTTATAGTAATTTGATGAAATAAAATTCCAAACCGTTGTTAACCTTAAATTTACTTGTCAATAAACAGTTGAATTTGCAATTTTACAATCCAAATTTGCGTGGGTTCATTTATCACTGATAAAATTCGAGAGACCATTATTTTCTGAGGCACCCATATTTATAGTCTTTGCTGGTTGCCTACAGAGACGTTATTCTATTGTTAATAATAATATATAAATTGACTAAATTCAAATATTACAGTTACAATAAATTGAAACTTGAATAAAACAAAGGAAGATCAAAAGCACAAAATAATATTAAAAAATACAAAGCATTCTAATTTCTGGCTTAAAACAGATATTGTATTTAGGGTCAGCCCACTGGAAAACCCTTGAAGTGACATTTTTGCTCGAATCCTATATGTTGTTTCGTTAGCTGATTTTTTGCTCGTCTGGCAGCAAGAACTTCCATTTTCTTCCAATCTAACGCCAGAATGGAGTTCGCAGGGTCAGTCTTTATCCATGATATTGTGATTTCAACTTAGGCTTCCAAACTATGCATAATTCCAAAAACTTGCAATCTAAAACTATTAATTGCTTGTTGATACAGCACCTTTTATGAACCAGTTTGAAGCTCAGTCTTGCTGTAGGTATGGTGTTTGCGTCTTCCATGTAACCTGCAAAGATTCCAGAACCAATTCTCACATTTGAGAAGATTCTAACCTGCCGGACGGCTGCAGTTTTAATCAAGTACAGCTAATAGAAGCCTGTCTGCTAACCTTGACCGCGCCACACTATTTAATAATGTTAAAATCACCTTTTGGAACACCTCGCAAACGTATGTTTTGGCGTTAGTTCACTGTTTATTGTTACTCGGCATAAAGTTGTGTAATGTCGTATAAGGAATTTCCACTTGTAATATAACGTTTCCTATTCAGATATTTGTTCTTTAAGTGATTAGCCTCAGAGCGTTCAGCTTATTTTAGCTGAATGGGTTACATATAACCTTAATTTTAATTAAACATTCATCCGTGGTCTTTGTATTTTACATTAACGCGATGAATGCAGTTCGACATCGACTGCGTCTTTGACTTGATTTGATAAATGTAGTTATTCTAAGAAAGAAAGTGTCCTTTTAGTGTTTATTCAGTTCGATGCAATATTGATATGCATGCCACATTTTCCTTGTAAGTTTACCTTTCGTGCCTGTAACGTATTATAGTCATACTATTTCTCAAGTGCAAGTCTGTATCATATCAATACATATGGTATATTAAAAGTATGTAATTAGAAAACTAAGAAAAGAGCAAAATAGAAATATTACACTTTTATTACAGCTTTCTTTGTTCTTTGTTTTTAATAGTAGGTCACACTGCAGAATTACTTCTTCTTGTTTGTCTTAGCATAATATATTCTTGTTTAATTTTCAAACAAATGCAATTTTCTATCACTATTCAGCATTGGAAGTGAGATTAAAGTCTTGTAAACTTCTTTATTTGGAACAACAAGGCGCAATCAGCATGGATAAATTGTAACAGGGAATATAACTGCAAAGTGTCAAACGTATTAATTATTTAACCAGTGAGTATAGTATTATAAGTATTGGTTCCAACTATTACAGTCTGATAACTCGAATAAGAAACAGAAATAATCAATTTGAAAAATGTGACCGTACGTTTTAAAACAAGTTTTTGAGCACACTGCTAAATGTAAAAAGAGCTTCATATCCTTTTTTAGCACGTTCAATTTTCACAATTACAAAAACTATAAATATTCGTACTTTGATTATCATACGTATTTTAAAAAGTATTTGGAAAAATATAGAAAGAAACTAATAATCCTATCAGGGATTCCTTTTCAATTTATAAAACAAATTCAAATGGTTTAATAAAGAAATGAATATATATTATGAATAATACAACTGAGAATATACGTAACCAGTGACAATTGGAGATTTAGTGAATGTTTCAACGGTACTTGCAGTAGTCACCGATTTGACATTTTTGAACATTGACGTTCGTGACGTAGTTTTGAATTCTCAGTTACGACACTTGATTTTCTTTGAATCAACGAAGGTTTTATGCAGAGTTAAGTTACGTTCTTTTTTCTACTCCTTTATTAGTAAATTGCTCATTATGCACTGTTTAATTGATTAGTAAATTCGTTGTTACATACAGTGTTACGTAATGACTAACACGTAATTGTTTTTATTTTATCCTATTATGTTACTATGGTAATAACTCCTTAGCAACGAGTTGCGTTAAGATACATTTAACATCACTAGTGTTGTTAAGAAAAATAACATAACGATACTTTATTAGCATTTAATCACAGGTTGGCAGTACTGACGTTGAGTGACAATGTCAGTCTATGTCAAATTCGATGTTAGTAGGTTAGGTTTTGTATGTTATTTGACACAGACTAAACTAAAACTTAACCTGCTAATCTCGAATTTAACAGAGCCTGACAGTGGTAACAACAATACAGTATTGAGTGATACCACCACAGCCATAGCAGATATATATCTGACAGTTGTGTCATTAATAACAATTTTGCCTATGTTTTGAAAAAGATTAGTATTTTAAGATAAAATAAACCGTGTTACGATATACGGAACGTTATCTGCTTTCTACGTTACTCGAGAATTTTAAAGAACTCGCTCCTAACGTCGCTCGTTCATTCAAACTATTCTCTCGTAATGTAGAAAGCTTGATATCGTGACTTGCATCGTAAATTACTATTATTACGTTACAGTTAACTTCAGCAATACGTTTGTTACTATAGTTACGTATATTATGCAGTTGTTGTTTGTACGAAGCGGTGTAGGGCTGTGACTGCAGCCGCCTAATTTTTAAGATGGTGTGACAGTAATGATTTGACAGTTAATAAAACATTTCTTTTTCATTTAACGAAATGAGTGTGGTCGTAGAATAAGTATAGTACACAACTCGAGCTATAGAGCAATTACGCGCTCGTGGAATTAAACACCCGCCGCTACGCGGCTTGTGCGTGTAATATGCTTCCGACAGCTCTTGTTGTGTAATATACTATTATCTACTCCGGTTGGATAAGTAACTCATTACGTCACTCATTTGACACTATTTCAGTTAAGTAATGAAGTTCATTACACCCCTCAGTTATGTAATGGTTTCATTACGCAACTGAGTTGTGTAATGACTTTATTACCTAATTGAAATAGTGTCAAATGAATGACATAATGACATTTGCCTACTAAAATATTTTTGAAAATGACAGATCTGACATTGTGTGTGCTATGCACTCGTTTGTAACTTACACACACGTATATTAATAATGCTGTTATCCCACTTGTATAGTAAATAACTATTAAATGGTTTTGGGTAAGTAACTTCCTATAATATGGTAATTCATTAATACACGGTACGCCACTGCTTTTTTCAAATTAAGTTTTGTAAATGTGGTTACCAACAGTGTTAAATCGGTTGCTTATAACCTGAAATCTAAATGTTAGAATTCAAAGCAGGTCCTGATTTAAAATTAATTTAACGGTGTATCTTACCGTAGTTACTAAAAGTTACCAAAGTCAATCCGAGCTGCATTGCTCAGTGGTAAACTTTTTGGCTACTGATCTAAGGGTCGAGAGTTCGATCATCGATCCCACCGAAAACTAAAGTTACTAAATCGTATCTTGTTATAAGGTACCGCCAACTGTGCAAACATATATCTTTTGTCTCTTTTAATTTGGGGTACAGATATCAATTTTCTCATTCTCACTCTCACTTTCTTACAATGTTCTGCCCATTTTAATTTGGAAGAATGAAATGGCGGTACCTTTATGTATTTAGTGACCTTAATGAAAATCTCTACAGAATGCCATAATTCGGAGGTGATGTAAAGCCACGTATAGCATGTAAAAGATCCCTTGCTAGGGTTGGAATTCCTTAGTTTCGGAAAAATTCTAAGTAGGACTAAGGTACCGGGTACTCTACATGCCTAGACCTTGTCCACGGGGTTGGCAAAAAGAGCCTATGAAGGCCTACTTGCTAGACATGAGTCTCCCTACAAATAATACTACTACTACTACCAAAGTCAAAATTTGTGGTCAAAATTAAAATATTTAAAATTACAAAATGGGAAGAGCTAACTGTATTTCAGATGAGTTAAAAATAGATATATTAAAATACTACCATCTCTGTAAGAAATTAGCTACAATGGAAAACAAACCACAATTGTGAAATGTAGTTGTAGAATTTTTTTCGGTAAATACTGAAGTTTTATTAAATAAGTAAGTACCCGTTAATATGCATCGAGATGATATACAACAATATTTTTAGGTGTCTTACATAACAATTTTAAAAATTGTACTAGAATAAGAATAGAAACGGGCAATGCCGTTGAAAATATGAAAACTTTAAAGCTACGAACAAAGCCATTTTAATGCTTTGTGGATCTCAATTTAGGAAGAATTTGGAGCGAAAATGTGGGATTTCCACAAAAATAGAAAGTATTTTAATATAGAGGATATATTAAAATTTGCACGAGACCAATTAGGCTGCGAGAGTTAAAAATCTGCAATGTATAGGATCATTAGGAGAATGGGTTACAAGTACAAGAAGGTCAACAGCAGATCCATTTTTACTGAACAATTACTGCCTGAATTTAATTTTAATTTTTATTTATATTCCTTTATTTCCGAATTTTACTTTTCCAAGTTTGTACATGTTCTATTATCTTGTATTTTATAATTTATCACTCCTTGGTTCAGTCGTTAGAATTTTCATTATTTAAGAGTTTTGGCATTAATAAATATTCAATTATAACCTGCGTATTTGACTTTGACAATTGGTACTAATCTGTCATTTTAACTGTTGCCACGATGCAAGTTTTCAATTATTATAACACGATACTTATGCATTAGCTTCTCCTTCTTGAGAGATGTTGGCATTAAAAACCCACCATTGCCAAAACCGTGTTGGGGATTTATAGTGGGTACCGACATTATATTTTTGTGGCTTCGAGTCCACTAAACTGCATTTCACAAAACTTGACTATTATAAGGAAACCGCAAAATTAACGAGATCTTACTTTAATTGAAGCGATAATTGAAGCCATAAGCGCAAGTATTTGGATAATTTTCTCGAGTCAACAATTAAGTAAAGACATTTAACGATTGTGCAATTGTGTATCGAATGGTTCTTTCAATTTCGGTGGCATATACTGAAAATCAGTCAGATCATATATACGTCAAGAGCAATTAAGCAGTTGAAATTTACAAGTGTATATTATAGGACTAAATACTATGAGATAAAAAAAATGATTCTGAGCAGGCCTTGATATGTGTTATACGTTTGGCAGTACTGAAGTGTATTGTCAGTCTATGTCAAATTCGAGATTTGCAGGTTAGGTTTTACGTCAGTCTGTGTCAAACAACAAACAAAACCTAACCTACTAATCTCGAATTTGACATAGACTGACAATACACTTCAGTACTGCCAAACGTATAACACATATCAAGGCCTGCTCAGAATCATTTTCTTTATCTCATGGTATAAGCAAGTAGCTTATTTAGAAACAGTAAATAGTATCAGAATTTAAACAATATATTATACCAATACAATTTTTATTTAAATTTGAAGTGATTCCTAATCGAGAGCCAGTTCTGGGCAGCCCACAATCTGACTCGCTACATATTGTGCCGTTCACGTTATGTCGCATTCTATGCAAATGTACCTAGCCTCGCATTTTGACTTGAAGGGATTTCTTTAATTTTGATGTATAAAGATTAGCATTGAACAACGAAATCAATTTCAAATAGTCTGAAGTTATCTACAACAATATAAAAAGTGGCGGGCCGTAGCTATTTAAATATTTAATATGTGTACCTAAACTTGCTGTAATTGTGTAATTGCACACATGCACATTGAGCTCCTTTTGTAATGCAATTAAACGTTATGATGATAACATCTTTCATTTCAGTATTTCATACGTTTCGATTTCAATATTTTAACTACATTTATACATGATGTTGCATTGTAAAATTAAAAACAGTAAACAAAAGCCCTTAAACAGCTCTATAAACTTACCATATTTGAAAGAAAATGGCGTGATAGTAGTTACAACGTTCGCAAACAAAAGATAGCAAAATGTTAAACGTGCCTTTAAAATTTCTGCAATGTTCTCGTTAACATAGAATTTCGGCTTAGACCGACTAGTATTTGTAGATGAACAACCAGCATTCTCTGGCTTACTGTGCCTTGCATCTTGTGAACTCGAGCAAGGATCCATGTAATAGCCATGCTCTTTGGTGGCTCGTGTTGTTTGAGTACTTTGAGAATGAGGATACATTGGTTTACATATCTAAACCAGCAGGTCGGATATGTAGACGATCTTGTGTCATCTGGTCACTCGGACATTGAATCTGTTTTGAGAACACTTGAATTCTGTAGATCCCAACATACAATTTACAATAGAAGTAAAGGAAAATGGTAATTTTCTGTTTCTCGACGTTCTGGTAAAACATAAATCAGATGGTAGCTTACGACATGCAGTGTATAGAAAGAAAACACACACAGACAGATATCTAAATACTAACTCACACCATCATTCAATGCAAAAAAACAACAGTTTTCCAGACTTTGCTGACCAGAGCTGTTCGTATCTCAGATGCAGAAAATCTAGAGAAAGAAAAAACCCTTTACAAAAGAACGGATACACAACTACCGCCATACGAAAAGTGAAAAACAAGAATATGACACCAAAGGCTAAAAAAGAATTCCCACATCTGGAAGGAATTCTACCTTACGTAAAAGGCTCGACTGATACGATAGAAGGTGCCCTAAAACGATGCAATAACAAAACGGTGTTTACGATCAATGAAACTTTGGGTATCACGGCTTCAGAGCAGTAAAGGACAAAATTCCAAGTTTAAAAACCGCTGGCATATATCACATTCCTTGTACTTGCGGCTTGAGTTACATTGAACAGACTGGTCGTTTCACTGATCTAAGACTTCAAGAACATAAAGGCGATTGCAAATACAAACGCATCACAAAATGAGCCGTAGCGGAGCATACATTTAAAAGTGGGCACACCTTAGAATTTGAGCATGCCAGAGTACTTGCCAGAATACTTCACTACTTCCCACGAGTGATAAGTGAAGCCATAGAATTAGAAAAACATCCAAGTAATATAAACAGGGAAAAGTGATTTTAAGATTAGTAAAACGTGGACTCCTGTGACAGCGTTACGTCGGTTCGAGCGGCTGGCACAGAGGACTATAAATAGCTCCACACCGATCTTCAGTTCTTAGTGCGACTTTCACTCTGACGATGCACGCTGCAAGGTCTTGTGAAATGTTATTCAATATGGGTGCACAAACAGCAACAAAGATCAAATCTGCTTAAGTATCCCCGTTTTCAAGGTACTCAAACAACACGAGCCACCAATGAGCATGGTTAACGCATAGATTCTTGCTCGAGTTTACAAGTTACAAAGCACATTAAGCCAGAGAATGCTGGGTGTTTATTCAGAAAGACTACACGGTCTAAGCCAAAATTCTATATTAACAAGAATAATTCAAATAATCGCGGAAGCCTCAAACAGTATATTCTGTAAAAGGGATTTTTACAATTGAGCTGTAAAATATGTAATTTTGACTTACCAGGAATAGTTATAAAGAAAATTAATATTAAATTAATGTCAATCGTTACATCACAACTTAGAAAATAAAACTTAGATCTGTAGTTTAAATAAATTCACAAAGTACACGTGGAGGGTTTGCGATCGTAGCCAGTAGTATGGATATAATTTTCACCGAATTAATTACAAAAAGCTAGGTAGGTATCTATTATACAAACGTATCTATTAGAGGAAATCGATCGAGGGCAGCGCTTCCTTTGATGGAATCGGGATTTTTCCGGGCACTTTTGTTTGCACCTATTTCAAAATGCGCAGCATCGGGGGTTTTCACAGTGCTTGTTTTTGCACCTATTTGAACATAAGTAGCAGTAAACACATAGACAAATTCATAGTAACAATCAACTTACCACTAATACATAGCGATAATGT
Source organism: Agriotes lineatus (assembly GCA_940337035.1). Taxonomy (NCBI): domain Eukaryota; kingdom Metazoa; phylum Arthropoda; class Insecta; order Coleoptera; family Elateridae; genus Agriotes; species Agriotes lineatus. The sequence goes on from CALNHX010005497.1 coordinate 44,412, forward strand.
GAACGAGAATAGAAAACCGATCAACTCGACATTTCTAAACTTCATCTTTGCATTTCTAGCTACGAGTGAAGTGTTGTCCACCAAGTGCTAATTTTAAATTTAACAAGAGCAATTACATTTTGCGACCAGGAACGTTAACGATTTTTGGGCTTACAATACAATAATAGGTAATTCAGTGTTTTTATAGGCAACATAAAGTTAACTGCAAGCTTAAAGTAGCTATTACAATCAATCCAGTATTTAAGAGGAGGTAATGCGCCAATCGTTTTAATATAACGACTTGGTTCGAAATTCACGTATAATCCATTCACAATGTTTCCTCCTCTCAGCAGACTATTTTAGGGTGACATTTTTGTTGGTAGGCATGCAAAATAACTAGACATGGCAAAATTGGTTTATGTTCTTTTCAATTTGTGGTTATGATTTTTGAAGGCTTGCACTGTTGCCGGTTAAATTTTTGTCTCTTTCTATAAAATTTTCGGCATTTTGACATTAAAATTGAAACAATGCCAATAAAGCAGTTGAAAAAAATGTCATAGTATTTTCATGCCACAGTTTGACTTCTATCACAATTCATGCATGCAACTAATAAAAAAATATAACAGCTTACTACTTTTTTTATTTAATTTTGATTTGTTGTTTTTACAGCATCGATCAGTAGTCCGTAATCGCATATAAAGTAATGCAAGAGAAGGTTTAGAATTACGAAAGCTTCGACCGTATAGTAGTATATAGCTGATGATTAAGCTAATTAAATCACTCAAGTATTCTACTCTTTCAGCAGGCGAGTTGATTCCCTCGCCATATTCCAGTTCGATTTTTATTGCAATGGAAAATTATTACCCGTAAGAACAGTCATTCAGATAAATTTATGTATCGTATATTGTTCTTGTTGCATAAAGCAAATTAAGGTTAATTTACAACATTTCACAACCTTTACGGTCGCTGCCTTAATGCAGATGTCGCGTCGCCCTCCGATTTCCTAGATTGCCTGTCTATTAATAATAAGATATTTTAACTAACCTAACAATGTTATACAGGGGCTCTACGATTTCCCATTTACGAGTGATCACACAAGTTTTTTCTAATTTTTATAAGAAATGGCTCTTTCAACTTTAAGCCGATGAAATTATAAATTTCATGAATTGTATGAAATTCATTTCGCTGTTTCGCATATCAATTTGATGTAAACATGAATTTTTTCTATTCAAGTACAGAATGCCAACGATTTTGACAACCAAATTGACTATATAGGTATAATTTTGATATGCCCTTCGAGCTGTTATTCATTTGACGACAGACAGTTGACGTTTCCCGATGAATAGCAGATACGTCACTTTGCCGCTCGCCTCCAATAGCAAAGAATAATATCCGCTCGCTTTAAAAAAGTGAATATGGATGCATGGTCACTAAATACTCGTGCTAAGGCTATCGATGTCACTGCGATTGATTATGTTGTATATTAAATTATAGCTATTGTATTTCTTTCTTGAGCTGTCGTAGAAAAAAATAGGATGTGTGCTTCGAGCGTAAAGAGACTTTTGTGCTCTTACAGATTTGCAGCGCTCGCTTGCAGCTCGCGCTACAATTTACGTATGCGAGCACAAAAGTATCTCTCCGCTCTTAATACACAATGTACTATTTCGCACACACTTTCTACACGTTGAAAAACATGTAGAACAGTACATTCTATGTCAATAGAGAGAAAAGTTTGATTTTTCCAAGGTGTAAGTCTGAAGTTCAAAGACAAAGCTCGAGGGCTACAGATACACGGTGGGAGAAATATGCATTTTCTCTTACAATGTATATACTATTTTTCCACAAACGTGAGTAGAAAGACAAAAAACAAGTATTTTATCAAGTTTTACAGTAAATCGGGGTTATACTGCTATTGCTTGTACAGTTTGTAATTTCTGTTAATTAATTTGTGAATAGTACTTCTATATCTATTTAATATGGCTTGGTTCATTTATAAATAGAACTCTATGATTTATTTGTAGTGTTAGGGTATGTATAACATTTATATTTTGAGATACTCTAAATTTTGTAATAGGCATGCTTGTACCTAATTAGTGCAGGCTGTTTTGGGGAAAAGGCATGAGCACGACTTGTTTTCTGGCCAGACAGTCCAGCGGACGTGTCTTAATAAATTAGACCAGAGTAAAAGTGAGTTTTATTTCTGTAAAACCATTACAAAGAGAAGAAATCCAGCGTAAAAAATACATGGTCTTTCGAGAGGGATTTCAAGATAGAACAAGCGAAACAAAGGTGTTAATTAAGTAAATTAATAAGGTGATATTCACGGGTAGTAGTTCAATTTCAGGCGCAGCTTTGCGAAAATCTTTGTGCAATGTCATTATACCCGCAGAATTATATGGTTTAGTTAAAAAATGCGTTACAGTTAAATGCAAGCTGACGCATTTTTCTAAATTTAAAGATACCGTGCAACATCGTAGTGCAAACGGTGCGAATTCGTTAAGTAGGTAGTACTGAGGTTATTGGTCTTGAACGAAGGGTGATCAAAAATGAACCTTTCCTGCATGCATTTGATAATGTTGATAGCCACATTGAGTTCATGGCGGAGGATGCAGATGAGCAAAGCAATGAAGAAAAGAGAGAGAGGATTTAAAAAATGCGTATTATCATGTAATATCCATTGCAAAGGATTTATTATTAAGTTACACACAAAAATCAACTACATCGTCGGAGATTTCACAAACCTCCACTAGCCAATAAGCTTTAAATGGTATAAAACTTCTAAGTATTGAGCTACCCCGGTACAACAGGTTCTATAAAAATTTGTTGGAATTTAGGTACACCTTTCAGGGTCTAATAAACGACAATGAATCAATTAGTGCAATATAAAAATTCCATTACTTGAGGTCAAGCGTCTGTGATTCCGCAGAGCAAGTAATCCAGAGTTTAGAATTTTCTTCGTCAAATTATGCTGTAGCTTGGGATGTTTTGTGCAGCTGGTACAATAATAAAAGCTTGCTTGTGCACAATCACGTTAATGCTCTTTTTAATTTAGACTCTATCACAAAGGAATCGTCACATTAACTGCGCAAATTGATAGATAATTTAAGTCAGCATTTAAGATAGCTCGACTTGTTAGGACAGCCGATGAAGCATTGGGATACTTTAATTATTATTAATATCGTTTGTACCAAATTAGATAGTATCACGGTACGCGAATGGTAAAGATGCAAAAATGGTAATGACATTCCAACATTAAACGATTTGATACGATTTTTGCAAAACAGGCCAGATTTTTTGGAAACTATTGAACCTAATCCACTGAGAAAAAGGGGCACAAGGTTACCGCCAATGTTAATTCTCTCGCAAGTAATGTCGTCAATTAGAATCACCCATTGCAGTCGTACGAATTAAATACTCTAACGTACGGTACGACGTCTGGGTCCTTTCTAGCCATTAGGTGTCTGCAGGAGCTTTCGGAACTTTGTAAAGATGAGTCTCCAAAAATAGCAAACACTATTAAGCATGACTTCTATGTGAAAGATTTGTTTACTGGTACTAATTCGATGAAGAAACTAACATTTGCAAGGGAGTAAATAATGTGCTAAAAAGGGGTTATTTTGACTTAAGAAAATGGATGTCAAATAAATCTGAGGTGTTAGAAGGTTTAGGTGAATCGCAAATACTAGCAAAAACTTTAGAATTTGGTGAAAATGATAAAAAAACTTTGGGATTAATATGGTCTGCCAAACCGATGAATTAAATTTTTCGATAAATAACAGAAATGACAAGTTATTCTCCTTAGCATAGAATTTCGGCTTAGACCGCGTAGTATTTGTATATGAACACCCAGCATTTTCTGGCTTAATGTGCCTTGCACCTTGTGAAGTCGAGCAAAAACCCGCTCGATGGCCATGCTCTTTGGTGGCTTGTGTTGTTTGAGTATCTTGAGAACGAGGATACTTAGGCAGATTTGGCCGTTTTGCTGTTTGTGCATCCTTCGGTTCTTAGTGCGACTTTCACTCTGATGATGCAAGCTGCAAGGTCTTGCGAAACGTTAGTGAATATGGATGCACAAACAGCAAAACGGCCAAATCTGCCTAAGTATCCTCGTTCTCAAGATACTCAAACAACACAAGCCACCAAAGAGCATGGCCATCGAGCGGGTTTTTGCTCGACTTCACAAGGTGCAAGGCACATTAAGCCAGAAAATGCTGGGTGTTCATATACAAATACTACGCGGTCTAAGCCGAAATTCTATGCTAAGGAGAATAATTCGAGTAACCGCGAAAGCCTCAAACAATACAGAAATGACAAGCTCACTAAGCGCTCCATATTATCGATCACTGCGCAAATTGTTGATCTATTGGGTTTACTGTCACCTTATTATGGCAAAAATAATGTTCAAAAATTATGTACAGAACGTATGGCTTGGGATGAATCTCTACCTTCCGATTTTCACTATAAATGGCTAACGTGTAAAGATAAGTTACCACAATTAAACGAGTTACATATTCCACGTCACGTCTTACTACCTAGGTCTGCTTATATAGAGTTACATGTATTTTCGGACGATTTTAAATGAGCTTAAGGAGGATGTATCTATATTCAGTCAATTATAGTCCAGTCATTAGATACGAGTACATAATAATAGTGTTTTGGTGTAAAAGGTGGCGGAGTTTTGAAACTTGGCAGAAGTGCAGATTTAGAGGTCCTTAGCATGCACCTAAGTTTGCGACCTCATGACACCGCCGCTAGCGCCACCATCTTGAGAAAATAGCGGCCAAAATAATTTTTTGGCATACAACGCGGTTCCTGTAGGTTTTAGAAAAAAAAATGACCAATGAAAAGTTGAAGAGGATCAAATTTTCCACAAAATCTCTTTTATAATTTTTTTTTGACAGACTAATATTTTCCGAGTTACAGGGCCGAACAGTAGAGAAAACTTTTTAAAATTTCGTAAAAACGGCATTTGCATGATACTTTTGACCAATTATCTCCAAACTAGTCTACCTAAAGTAGTCTAATCTATTATATAACTGTTTATACAGTAATATATGCACTTTGTCTGTTGTCTGTGTATGATTGGTGGTACTATTAAAGGTAATTACTTGGTAGAGTAATACCAGGATAATTTCTTTATATAAGAATCAACACATGGAAGCGTGAAAGCTTTGTTGATCTGAAAAGTATGCGGGATCAGCCGAATAAAACTGGCTGTTCCGGCAATGTCTTCCAGTGAAATGTAGTTATTTGTGTATTGACAAACTTAAAAAAGCTTAAGTATGTTCGCAGTTCTGGGTGTGCGAAGTCGACATGTGACCGAGAATTTAGTTAATATTACTGTTTCTATATATTTTGAACCGTGGATCAATACGAAAAGCGCAGAAAGATATCGTCTCTCCAGAACACATGTGTCCAGTGATGTAATTTTCAATGAAGCGATGATGCCACCTGTTTTGCAAGCAAAATTCTTGTCGAGCGATACTAACAAAAAGAATTTAATTTCCATGTTAATTACGAAGTTTGAAGAACAAAATTACACAGCAAAGCAGGCAGTAGAAGATGCGGATGTGCTCATCATTCAGACAGCCATCGACATGTCATCGTCTTTTACTCGTGTTTTCGTTGTGGGGTGGGAGAAGATATAGATTTGTTGGTTCTTCTAACTGCAGAGATCAGGAAAACATTTTTTTTAGCTGAAACCATCGAGAGCTAAAGTTGCAGAAACGCTGTATTTGACGATGATCCTGAAATACAAGGAAGCTGTTGCGAAGAACATTTTCTTGTTTTCACATGCAATCAGTGGTTGTGACACAACCTCTGCCCTGTCTAACGAAGGGAAATTGAAGTTCCTCAGTCTTATGAATACAAACGACTCGTTGCTTGAGACTGTAGCAATCTTCCAAGAACTCGAAGCAAATGTTGATGCTCTAGCTAAAGCTGGTAAAGCGTTTTATTGGCACTGTGTGGCGGATCGTTTGAAAAGGACACATTGGATTCGCTTCGCTAAATGCATTTTACGAAGTCGCGTCCCTACCACCTACAAGAGATGCTGCAAGGCAGCATTGTCTGCGAGTGTATCACCAAGTTGCGATGTGGTGTGGCAGAGAAAAAGATCCAGAGCAATATGGCTGGCAGAAAACGAGGAACGGGCTTGATGCTATTCGGGCTACGTTAGATGCAGCCCCAACGCCATTTTAAAATAAAATATCCTGTATATAAGAAAAACTGCAGGAGCGTGTGGATGTCGGAAAACAGGTTTAAAATGCTCAGTGCTGTCTCTATATTGCAACGGGACAACATGTAAGAACATTTCTGATTTGGTAGTAGATTCCGATCCCAAAGACCCAAACGAGTCTGATGACGACTTTGATTCGTTGGAGTGGGTGTTGGAGGAGAGGGCAGACAAGGAAGATTCTACAGATAGCGTATATAATAAACCAGGCACATCCCATAATACAAAACGACAGAAACCGTGCTTGTAAGTTTGGGGAGTGGATTGGGCCTTCTGGGGATACCACCTTAAAAAGAAAACGCGCAGCTCAACTCTACCTCCTGGTTGGTGTGGAAACGAGTTGATAGCCTATGTTTTTATTACTTTACTACACTAAACTGCTTTAGGTAGATTAATTTATACATAATTGGTAAAAAGTACCAGATACGGGATTTTTAAAAATGTGCCCTATTGTTCGGCCCTGTAACACGGAAAGTATTAGTCTGACAAAAGAAATTATAGAAACGATTTTGTAGCAAATAGTATTCTTTTATAATGTTAATGGCAATTGTTGTTCTTAAAACCTAGAAGAGCCGATTTATATGCCTAAAACTGAGTTTGGCCGCCATTTTTTCAAGATGGCGGTGCGAGCGGCGGTCGCTTGAGGTCGCAAATGTAGGTGAATGTTAAGGACCTCCAAGTCTGCACTTCTGCCAAGTATCAAAACTCCGCGACCTTTTTCAACCACAAAAGTGTCTAATGACTGGAGTAATTAATGATTATGGGCAATCCGATGTACATTTATTATGTACCAGAGCAAGGTAGCTCCATTAAAAGATATCAACCTACCCAAGCTTGAGTTATGCGGAGCAATTATACTAGCAAGACTCTACGCTAAGGTTTTGCAATCGTGGGAATCAAAGTTTGATGATATAGTGTTTTGGACAGATTCAACAATAGTTTTGGGTTGGTTGAAGGCGCCTTCTAGTTCATTAAAAACATTTGTTTCAAACAGGGTATCAGAAGTTCAAGATTTAACCAACACACAAAATTGGCGCGATGTGCCAACAGAGCATAATCCTGTATATTTTTTATATAGAGGTATAACACCCAGTCAAATCATCAATTGTGATCTGTGGTGGAATGGTCCATCTTGGTTGAGGGAAAATAGATTACACTGGCCACGTAAGCTTATAGACGACGATTTAAATAAAGAGTTACCAGAAGTGCGCGTTAAAATACAATCGTTTGCCACCGTAGAAAATAATAACTTAAATTTTGAAAGATTTTCGATCTGAAGTAGATTAGAACGATTCATTGTGTATTTTTACGATTCAAAATTAATACTTTGAATAGCAATCGTGAACGACAATCTGGGCAAAATACTGTAAAAGAATCCCGTTTAGTATTGCATGTTTTGGTCAAAATTTCCCAGAATGAGTAATTTTCGAAGGAAATTAAACAACTCAGTTTGGGCCAAAATTTAAATACCAAATCAAGTATTTTAAGTTTAAACCCTTTTATTGATAATGACGGCATATTAAGTGTAAAAGGACGCTTGCGACATTTGCCATTCGCTTTCGAGAAAAAGCACCAAATCATACTTTCTTCCAAACATTATTTAACAAAACTAATCTTTAAATGTGAACATATGCAATTAATGCAAACCGGTAATCAATTATTACTCGCATCAGTACGTGACGTTTTCTGGCCAATTTCTGGGCGAAATCTTGAAAAAAAGATTATACGAGATTGTGTACAGGGTTATTTATTATAAATTACCCACCCCTTATCATCGTTATTATTGCCTATAGAAAAAACAGTTTTAAATAAAAGTTATGTGGTTATAACTGAATTTTGTTAAAATGCTATCAAAAGTACAGTGGCGTGCATAATTAAGGGGATACAAAAAAGAAATGTATTTTTTTAAATGGAACACCCTGTATATTATTAAATTTTTGGAATGATCTTTCTTTCCTGATTTCAAAAATATACCATATGTTACCCCTACCTTATACCGTTTTTCAGTTATTAAACGTCGAATATCTTAGTTAAACTAGCTACTGTATATATAGAAAAGTTAACATTATTAAAGTAAGCTATGAAAATGACAACTATTTTGTTTGATAAGTGACATTTCTTTAATGAAATCATTAAAATGAGTTATGTTTTATTTATATTTAAATTTCCTAATAAAACCTTGTTATATTTAATAATGTTAACTAGTTTAACTAAGATATTCGACGTTTAATAACTCAAAAACGGTATAAGGTAGGGGTAACATATGGTATATTTTTGAAATCAGGAAAGAAAGATCATTCCAAAAATTTAATAATATACAGGGTGTTCTATTTAAAAAAATATATTACTTTTTTGTATCCCCTTAATTATGCACGCCACTGTACTTTTGATAGAATTTTAACAAAATTCAGTTATAACCACATAACTTTTATTTAAAACTTTTTTTTCTATAGGCAATAATAACGATGATAAGGGGTGAGTAATTTATAATGAATAACCCTGTACATTGCTTTCGGAGAAATCCAAAAACGTCATGATGGGGGATTTACCTGCGGCGCGTGTGACTCCAGGGTTTCCATTTCAGGTGTTTGGTGTTGATTACGCAGGGCCGTTGCAAATTAAAGATCGCAAAGGTAGCGGATCTAAAATTTTAAAAGGTTATATGTATTTGCTTATTTGTTTGTTTTGCATCTAAAGCCATACACCTAGAATTGATAACAGACCTCAGTACCTATGCATTTTGACTACGTTTAAAACGTTTCATATCAAGGTGAGGGAAACCCTCTCAATTTTATAGAGATAATTGGACAAATTTTTCGGGCGCCAAATTAGAATATAAAGAATTGTCAAAATGCGTAAAGAATAATGAAAATAATTTGAAACAATGCTTGGCTATTGAAGAAATTAACTGGAATTTTATACCAACCCGTGCTCCCCATTTTAGGGGATTATGAGAAGACGGGGTTAAATCGATGAAGCACCACTTACAAAGCGTATTAGTGATTTTTTTTCTAACTTTTGAGAAAATATACGCAGTACATGTGAAAATAGAAGCAATCCTAAATTCCGGTTCTTTGAGTCCTTTAAGTTGCAATCCGGAAGACCTATCAGCACTCACCCCAGCTCACTTTCTCATTGGGCGACCAGCAATTTTGTCGCCAGATGTAGACTACACCAGATTGCTGGAGAACCGTCTTTCCTACTTCCAAAAGGTTCAGAAAATCGTGCAGCATTTCTGGGGAAGATGGACAAAGGAATATGTGTCGCTGCTGCAGCAGAGAACGAAATGACAGCAAAAAAATACCTTAAAGGGAACGAAGTTGTGCTGCTAAAGGAGGACAATGTGTCTCCAATGAAGTGGGTCCTTGGGAAGATAGTGCAGTTACGCCCGGGAAAAGACGGAATTGTGCGGTTGGTGACAGTGAAGACTCGCGAAAGGCAATTAAAGCGCCCGGTAAATGAGGTTTGTGTGCTTCCAATTTCAGACAATGAGACTGCCATGTAAAATTTGTATATATTGACATTTTAGTTTTTTGTTTTCTGTATTAATTTTAAGATTTTTTTATGGCTGACCACTGTGCAGTTTGTTCGTCCTCAAAATGCCTACTTTCAATGTGGGGAGTATGTTTTTACAGTTGTGTAATTCCTATTAATTAATTTGTGTGTATCTTGCCTGTAGTCACATATGGCGCTGAAACGCTCACACTAACAAAACAGTCTGCAAACAAATTGAGAGTAGCACAGCGAAAAATGGAAAGGGCTATGTTGGGGATCAGGATAATGGATAAAGTTCATAATAAAACGATTAGAGAAAGAACAAAAGTTACTGACATTATTCAACATATAACACAAAGTAAATGGAGATGGGCTGGCCACATAGCTCGAATGATGGACAACAGATGGACAAAGAGAGTGATGGAATGGAGACCCAGAGCTGATAAGAGAAGTAGAGGAAGACCACCAACGAGATGGAGCGATGATATAAAGAGAATAGCAGGCAACTGGATACACATCGCTCAGGACAGAACCTATTGGAAGACATTAGAGGAGGCCTATGTTCAGCAGTGGACGCGTACGGCTGAAGGATGATGATGATGATTTTTATATATATTTAATGTAGCTTGGTTCATTTATAAATAGAACTCGATGATTTATTTGTAGTGTTATTGTATGTTTGGCATTTATATTTTGAGATACTCTAAATTTTGTACTGGGCATGCTCCTACCTAATTAGTGCAGGCTGTTTTAGGGAAAAGGCACGAGCACAACTTGTTTGTTGGCCAGACAGTCGAGCGGACGTGGCTTAATAAACTAGTCCAGAGTAAATGTGCGTTTTATTTCTGTAAGACAATTACAAAGAGAAGAAATCCAGCTCAAAAATACAGCAATATTTAGCAACCTTTAAATTGTGTTTAACTGATTTCTAGTCCCGATCGTGGAAAACGTAGATTTTTAATAATTAATAGAATACAAAACATTTCTTTGCTTATTTGTTAGGGACAAGGACTAGGCATGCGGAATACCATATTCCTTAAACCCTACGCCGATTTGTAAGTTATAACGAACTGTTAATATAAACATTAAGGATACATTATGATTAGTTGTTTATATTAACACCTGGACACCATGATTTTGATATAGAACAGTTAGCAGTAATTAACAGCGGATGCTAAAGATGACCACCTAGCTTACCAACATTGCCATTTTTTTAGATACTTTAACTTTGCTCAACTTGCTTCAACTGCTCCAGTATTAGCGAGCAGCGTTGCAGATCTTCGGCGAAAACAATTCTCCGTAAAAGCAGAAGTATTTCATATAAGTTGCAATTATTTTAAGAATTCCACTAATTGTAATAATAAAAAGAATAATGAGAGATAGACCCAAAATCCTTTGTTCAACGAATTATATCCTTTGTCAACTAGGAGGTAAGGGTTCGTTAAATCTAAAGTAGTTGCATGACCGCCTTGCCCTGGATATGTGTAATCGCGTGTTGAAGAGCAATCACCCGTTTATGAGGTTCATTATATCACATGAGCAAGTCAGAAACGAGGCTTTTCTTTTTCAAGCGGCCAGCAGAGCTGCATAAAAGTTCGGACTTCTCGACCGCTCACCAGATCGGTAACTTACTCAACTCGAGAATCAAGTAGACAGAAGGGAGAACATAAGGAAAAGCAACGAATAAATTAAGCTATGATGTACGTAATATTTGCGGATTGCCCACAACCAACAGATGCAGGTGCTTTGATAAGGACAATTCTTCAAAATTAGTACCTTCCTGTATTTTCCTCATAACTTAAGCAACTCATTACTCTAAGTTTCAACACACGTGTGTCGAGTTTGCGCCCCCGCGGCCTTGGCGGGGTGCTTTTTGAACTAGAAATTATATTCCCCCTTCCGCTTTCCTCGTGATGTGTGCATTATCTGTCGGGGTTGAAGTAACGCACGTAAGGTAATTGTGGTCAAAGAATTCTTTACCAGAAGGTTACGAGACCTTCATTTTCGCGTTAGCGAATTTATTTACCCTATTCTTAAAAGAGCCAACTCTATCTTCGTACGTCGATATGTCGTATCTCGCAAGTTGAAAGTTGTTGTACGTCGTCCATTTACCCTTAGGGGATTATTATCGTCCTGTCAACCCCTGGCTGTGGTAGGCATCATTGAAGCTCTGTTCCCGCACCCCGCAAACACCCTTTCGTACAGTAGCTGATTCACCAGCCGCCAGCAGTTTCAGTGGGCATCAGGCTAACTTCCCCGGATTCCGCAAACCAGGTATTTGTTCCTAGTTCGTACAGTGAATTTTAAAACCCTTTTGTGCAATGTGCGAGTACGTAAATTTAAGCTACAGTTGATTCGCACCTACTTTGAGCTTTTATGTGTCGCCTTTAATGAACATTCAGTAAATATTGCCGTAGCAAATTTTAGTTGTCAAATTCACTAGCAATGAGACCATTATTGTAAATTGATGTTTTTGTCAAACTTATGATTTTTTATGCCATTTTTGGCGATGAATTTTGTTTTTAGCTAAGTAAGTTTAACTGTTTAGTAACCATTTCATTTTGCCTCCATTATTTCATGTTTTTGACTTAATAGATTTAGAAGCCGGGTAGCGCAGTTGGGTAGCGCTAGGCTTACTAGTGAGCAAGTCCTTGGTTCGAATCCCGCGGTGGCCGGAATTTTTCCGTAGCCTTGGCGATTGGAATCGGGCTCGGTGAGACCATTCACAGTTGGGCACCAAATTAACTGTGCTCTACTCAGATCCACAGACCTAAGAGATAGAGTAACAAGGTCAACACATCAACATGACACACACTTCACACAATGGTTGCTGTGCAAGCACAAAAGGCGCACTCCAACTTTGTATCCCGAATACGGAGCAAGTTGAGCATTATACCGTCAGATGCAAACACATAAAGCACCAGCCTCTACACCGAAACGTAAAATGAGGTTAACGGTAATACATACATACAGATTTCATTTAATTAATTTGAGCGTTATTATTTCAACGGTTGCATGCGAATTTGTATTGCGTTTTCTTTGTACGAAATACAGGGGAGTGTTGAAGGTTATCAACTAAAGGTAAGTTCGCTGATCCTGCCGCTGGTAGAAATTGAGCACTGCAGACACCTTTATAGTTCCGTCTATATCTTCCGCTTTTACGTAGACGGGTTTCCTTATCAACAAAAGTGGTGGCGCTAACTTTTAACATCTTTTACCTTGTTCACCGGAATTGTAGCTCTAATTCAAAGGTCGTAAAAACCTGCTCTCTCGACTGAGTTCATCTAGCTGAAGCAATCTTTTGTTACCGTACATCGTAACGGAGTTAGGGCGCGTATTCCAAGTGGATTTCTCGTTTTGTGTCGTATAGTCTCGTTCGTGCGGTAACACTTTCCAGTCTTCTGAATTAATTAAATGTTAACGCGAAAATAAATTGAACAAAAGAAAGTGGCCCAAATGAGGATATCTGCTTAAAAATTTTTCTCATACAGTGTACTCAAATAAAAAATACATAAGGGTTGTTCGTAGATAAAGTGTAACACTTAATCAACTTGTAATCTAATGCAATACTTATGTTACTACATGCTAAAGCTTAGGTCTGTACGTTACAATATGGTCTTATATGAATCAAACAAAAATTCAATACATTTCAAAAGAATTAGATGAAACTCCAACGCTAAAATTTTTGTTGACTTATATAACTCCTAGTATTCTAATTAAGTTGATACCATAAACATCCTCAGGCAGTGAAACGTGACAGCAGCAATTGCAATCAATCCAAAACCATAAAGAAATAAAGACTGCCCCATTTGCAAAACCTACAGCCAATACATTTTTGTTATTGTTTTATTACTGTTATTTCTTTTACTTAATTTTACATATCTTCATTATTGAGCTGTTGAGTTTTGCGCTTGATTAAATATTTTTTCATATATATCTTTCTCAAATTCCGTTCTGCACATATTTAACGATTCATCCTTCACATGAATGAATTCATACTCAGAAATTGTATGCTGAAGGGGTTCAGCATAGGCCAACTCATCCCGAACCTAAAAGCAACAATGTTTATCGGAAAACTTTGAGCTAGTATTCGAGGAAACCTTTTCTACTTCTTTAAATACTCGCACTAGATTTCTTCCAATGAGTCGTTCTAAATTCAGCTGCGTCCACCTCCCGGGGTTGCTGTAAAAAAGAACTTCTAGCAAGTCTGGAAACTTCGAAACGTCATCCAAGCCCTCCACGGTTCTAAGGCAAAACTATATTAGAGAATATAATATTCACTTGGTAACTTACTTGGGTATTCCATCGAAATCACTGCCCAGTCCTACATGTTCTGGTCCAATCAAGTCCACCACGTGGTTAATGTGGGCTAAATTGTAATAATTATGCACAAATAACAGAAAATTTAGTAGATAGGAAGTAGTTAACTTTACTATAACTAATGTAACATTTGTATTACCTGCTACAGTTTCCAAAGTTGGGTTATCTTCTCCAACATACCCAGAATAGAAGTTAATCATTACAATTCCACGATTATTTTTCTGAAATAATTCCAAGCTAATGAGTTTTACAAAGATGGTTTATAAAACATACCAATAATCTCAGAATGTCATCAGGTACATTTCTAGGGTGAGGGTAAACTGAGTATACTGAAGAATGAGAAAATATAACAGGAGCCATAGACACTTCCAAGGTGTCGAACATAGTTTTCAAAGAAACATGAGATATATCTACCAACATTCCCAATCTATTCATCTCTAGAACCACTTTCTAAAACAATAACAATATTTATTAGGGCAAAAATATCATTCCACTACACTTACTCTTCCAAAACTGGTTAAACCAAATTGTTGATTGTATGCTACACCTTGTTCATCTCTCATAGAACTACCACTCCTATTTAAAAAATGTTTGCATATTAATTTCTGTACTCTACATGTCAGTATTTCTCTACCATGGTGTATCGCAGGTATGGCTTAAAGTCAGGTATCGGACTCCAAGATCGTAATACATTCTGAGCACTGCTAAACTCGAGTCTATTGAATGCCCTCCTTCGACGCCTATCAAGCTGGCAATCTTCCCATCCTTAAAGGCATCTACGATACCTACGTTATACACAAATTAAATAACTCCTTTATATCAATTCAGATAATATTTCTTAAAATAACGGAAGTTAAAGAAATGTGACTTATTAGTAATTTCAAATGGAAGGAAATACTTTTTTTCGTGTTACGAGTATAATACACGTTTATTAATGTCTGAGAAAATGGAATGTAAAAGTTCACAAAGTATTTAATTGACATGTAACTGAGCACCACAATGTATAAACCATAACTTACGCATATGACAAGGAGCCCATCTTCTAGCAACATGCAAAATTAATTTTCAAAAACGATATTGGATGTTTCAGTTTTTAATTAATTTTAGATCCACTCACGCAAATTCAAAGCCATTTACAATATTATTTTTGTCTGTTAAAATAGTTCTTTTTGCCCATTCACTGTTAGTTTCACTTTTACACGAGTAATGTACTAATATAAACATATCATGCGCTTCCAAAACTATACAAACTATGCAATATTTGATTTACGTCTAGTCCAGATTAGATTTGGCCCCACTCGGTCCAACATAGACTAAACTGAAAAAGACATATAGGTAGTGTTAACATTGGTACTCCTTTGCCATTTAACAGTGAGCGAATTCTGAAAATCTTTTATTTTACCACTCAACATTGAGAGTCGATTTTACGAAAACCACATGGGCTTTACGTACAATATTTTTTACATTTTCATTTGCAAACTAGCGCAACAATTTAGCCATCTGAGTATAGATACGATTTAAAGAATTAGTAAAGGGCTTTACTCGGAACTTTCCTAGCAAGTAAAAGTTTTGAAACTAAATGTTTTGAAAATATCAAATAAAATAATACATTTAATTTTTAAGGTGTCCACCCTGTATATGTTGGGTCCAAAATATGCCTATTTTCGTCAAGGATAAAAACCGGAGATATATACAAAACATTACTCTTATTTGCCCAATAGTACAAAAATAAACAACATGTTATATCTCCTGCATACATTTGACCGGAAGTATATTAGGTTTTGTGTCAGGTAGACATCTAATCCGCATACAAAATATCGTCTTCTCCCAATAAGTAGTTTTTGAGATATATCGCCAACATACGGGCAGACAGAGAGACGGACATACAAACAGACAGGCAAAAGGGCATATTTCGGAAACAACATATACAGGGCGAGTAACTTAAAAAAATTAAAAGCCTTTTTCCCTTTATACTTTCAAAATTGTTAGTTTCAAAACTTTCACTTGTGAGGGAAGTTTAGTGTAAAGCCTTTTAGAGATTTTTGATAGTGTTACCTTAAAACTTTGCCTAACCCAAAATTACAATATTTGTAGCATTTAAATTTACTTAAATGATCATGCTCTTAGAACCTCAATTTTACATTATTGACTTTCGATTGTGATATTCACGCCATATTGATATAACGCTATTACTTGTTTACTTTCTTCCATACTTTTCTATATTTTACTTCTCTCGTCTAAAAGACTAAGTATTGTAATTGCGAAAAATTAATTGCGAGATTTTTTCACGTTTCAGAGTTCCTAGATGACGAAAAACAAGTTTTCTCAATTCCGTCTGTCTTTGTCTGCTTGTTGGCAGTATAGCTCAATTACTACTTGTTCCAAGAAGACGATACTTTGCATACTGATTAGTTGTCTACGTGGCATGAAACCAAAAATAAAATCGGTCAAATATATACAAGGTGAACACATTAAAAAATTAAATTTTGTATATTTTTGCTTTAACTGAGAAATAGATAAAAGTATTAACTTAAACTTTACACTTGACAACAATGGGCCCAACAGATACAGGGTAATTGTTGTAAAAACACAAAGATGGGCAAGAATAAGGTGTTCATTATAATGCAGTCGCCGTGCGCTGTTATTAGTCGCAGTCCCGTAGCAGAGTGGAATCGACGGGTGCTATGCGAAATCGAATCCCGTCTAGAATACTTTTTTATTGATAAATTGATTTAATTTGAATTACCAAGTGTTTCCTTTTACTGTTTCAGTATTATTAGGAACGTTAAGATATTTTTACCCCTAGCTGCCTTTGATTTTTCAAAATATTTAGTGTCACAACTTCCACTTGTTTTATTTGCAAAATATAAAAGTAATAATTTACATATAGCTCAAGCTTTATCATTGGCGAAAATGAAACCTAACAGATACAGGGTATCCATCATAAATGGGACAGAATAATATGGTATCTTTATAACGCAGCAGAAACTCGTCCAGTTCAAGCAGACCGGTGGCTCAGTTATTCTAGCGGCCGACTAGAAAATCGCCTTGAAATATTCGCCTGGGAGCGCAAATCTCAGTAGACTACATTTTTTCAAATTTGCAAGTTGAACTAATTCGCTCGAGGAAAGTTTTGTGTAAACCCATTTACAGTTTATTTTTCTCTTTTAGTAACTAATTTTATCTGATACTCTAAAAGCTTCTGGCATAAAATTTCAGTTGACTTGAAAATCTGATAATTCTTTGGAAGCTCAGCAAAAATTCTATACATTAACACGAAAATTTGTACGAAAAAAAAAATCCGTTCCAAGCACTACTAATACTTTATTTATAAAATTTTAAACACATCTTAGGTCTTCTGTGTGTAGTTCCCTACGAAATTAGCTCACTTGGCCCATCGATGGTTCAACTTTATAATTCCCTCCTTATAGAAATCCCCACTTTAACCCTCTAACTATGAAGTTATCTCAGTTGTTAAGCTGTAATCGTGCTTGAAATGCATTCAACGAAGGGGTTCTTTCAATTTCCAAACAGAAAGTAGTTATGAGGGTGCCAAATCCAACAAACTGTTGATGTCGCTTCAACACATTATTACGACAATGCGTTGTAGAAGCATTTCATTGCGCAGTTCAAAACGGTGTTTAATTAATCGCAGTAATACAACCATTGTTAAGAAGATCGACCAGCAAGAGGCCGCGGAAATCCCAGAAAACCGATAGCATCACTTTGCCTGCCGAGTATTCATTCTTAACTTCTTTTAAGACAAATAATTGAAATACTGCCACTTTGCGCGGGCTTGTATGGTGCCAGGGTTATAGTGATGAGTCTAACGTTTATCTATGCTGAAGATTTCAGAAAATATCACAGCACATTCGACTAAATCGACTGTACAGTCTAAAGTCTTATACGACTGGTGACAAAACTGCCCAAACAAACTTACAATAAAATAGGGAATGAGGGAGCCAGATATTGTTTTTCAAGGCACACAAGAAAGAAAATGGCAAACTTTTTTCTCTTATTCTTCTTTCGTCTTCCTTCAGTCATCATAACTCTAAACGGGGTTTGTTCAACTATCCTTTTTCATTCTTTTTCTCTAATGGTTCTCGTTCAGTTGCTTGCTTCGCTTTCCCACGGGTCTTCTAAGACACAGTTCCACCACTTTTCTTAGGTTTTCCACTAAGACGTCTGTCACTGTGTTGTTGCTTTTATTCTATACGTTTCATATATACGTTTGCTATGTTTTAGCCAGGATATTCTTTGGTCCTTAATGTGCAGTGGTATATTCTTTCTTCCTATAAGGTTATCCAATTTAGGGTTCCTTTCAGATCTTCTGTTATTTCATCACAGCCAACGAATTAGTTGTTTTATTTTAGTCAATATTTTTTTTTTACTTTGGTTTCTTTATTTATAGTTCTACTGTCACGTTTTTAAAAATTCCTAGTTTTCCGCAATTTCTTTGTTTTTACATATAGTTGTAAGTATTTGGAAGGCACTGTTTTTTATTTTAATTTTTTGATTAAGCTTTCTGGAGTGGTTTCTTCTTTTATGTATTACTATTTTGTCTTTTTTTATGTTTACTTGTTCTCTTTTTCTTCGTCTACATAATTTCAGTGCTTCTTCTCTTCGGGTAGCGTACATTACTTGGTGTACTCTATGCATATACTTTATCCTTGTTTCATTTCTCCGAGTTATTACTTCTCGACATTCATTATCCTACCAGTTGTGTCTTTGGGTTTCTCCTTAGTTCTCATGACTTTATTTGCTGATTTTTGAATTGTTCTTTAATCATCTCCCATTATTATTTAATGTCTTCCTTAATTTATGGTTGTATTTTTTGTTCTGTCATTTATTTTTTTTCTTTCTTCGTATTAACCAATTGTTCTCTTTTTCGAAAAGCAGCCTTCCATGCTGCTTTTGCACCATTACAACTGTCGGGTAGCTATTAATACTATCAATGACATTAGTAAGTTTAATTATATCACCGCTGGTGAGTTGCAACATTTCCACTCAATTAGATTTTCTTTGAATCTGAAATTTTCAATCATACCATTTCTGGTTTGTATACAGAAATTTAAAAGGCTTCGCAAAATTATCTGACGCAACGAAAATTACAGTTACACGACAGACACGCCAAAACGCTTCATAAGTTATTCTAATTCAACTGAAGCTCTTCTACAGTTTCCAATGTACGTTGTGTACTTAAAAAGTTAATTCCATATACTGGTTACTTAACATTGCATTGGCCTAAGTAAAGAAATTAGCTGATTAACAAACATCCATTCACACTTAGCTGGAATCAAAATAAATATGACATACCAAGATTCAAGTCAAAAGTTAATAGAATCAAAGAAGGTAATAGAAGACTGCAGTAGGAAGTGAAAAAAGCACCACAATAATATCAGACACACCGAACTACTTCAGAAACAATAAAATTAATCTCGAAAGGAAAACTATCAAACAAAGATAATTACACGTTGTAGAGACTGAAACTATATGCAAACATCAGTGCACAGAATGGCTGATACGCAAAACTTCAACTGAGACCGCGTAGTCTTTGTGGAGAAACACCCAGCATTCTCCAGCTTAACGTGCCTTGCACCTTGTGAACTCGAGCAAGGATCCACGCCATGCTCTTTGGTGGCTCGTGTTGTTTGAGTACCTTGAGAACGAGGATACTTAAGCAGATTTGGTCTTGTTGCTAGTTGTGCACCCATATTGACTAACGTTTCGCAAGACCTTGCAGCTTGCATCATCAGAGTGAAAGTCGCACTAAGAACTGAAGGTCGGTGTGGAGCTATTTACAGTTCTCTGTGCCAGGCGCGCGGAGTGACGTAACACTGATTGGTAGTTCGGCCGTATGACGCACAGTGGTCATAATGCTTTAGATTGTGTATCACAGGAGTCCACGTTTTACTATGCTTAAAATCATCTTCCCTGTTTATATTATTTGGATGTTTTTCTATTTCTATGGCTTCACGTATCACTCGTGGGAAGTAGTGAGATATTCTGGCATGCTTAAATTCTAGGGTGTGCTCATTTGTAAATGTATGCTCAGCTACACGGCTGATTTTGTGATGCGTTTGTGTTTGCAATCGCCCTTATGCTTTTGAAGTCTTATATAAATGGAACCACCAGTGTGTCCAATGTAACTCGAGCCGCAAGAACACGGAATATGATATACGCCAGCCGTATTTAGACTTGGAATTTTGTCTTTTTCTGATCTAAAGCCGTTACCCAGTTTCATTGGCGGTGAACACAATTTTGATGTTGCATAGTTTCAGGACACGTTATATCTTATCAGTCGAGCCTTTAACATTAGGTAGAAATGCTAAGCCTTCCAGAAGTGGGGATTCTTCTTTAACCTTTTGTGTCATAGCCTTGTTTAACGCTTTTCGTATGGCGATAGTTGTGTATCTGTTCTTTTATAAAGAGTCAAATAAATGTTGTTTTTCTCTCTCTAGAATTTCTGCATCTGAGATACGAACAGCACGGGTTGTCACAGTCTGGAGAACTGTTGCTTTTTGAATTGAATGATGGTGTGAGTTAGCATTTAGATATCTGTCTGTGAGTGTTTTCTGTCTATATACTACATATCTTGAACTACCATCTGATTTAAGTTTTACCAAAACGTCTAGACACGGAATACTGCCATTCTACTTCTACTTCCGTTGTGAATTGTATGTTGGGATATATACAATTCAGATGTTTTAGAATCAGATTAGGTATCGTCTACGTATCTAAACTAGCAAGTCGGTTTTAACTGCGCTTGTTCGAGAGCTTTGGTTTCAGCTGGTTCAAGGCCCATTAAGCCAGAGTATGGTGGGTGTTTCTCCACAAAGACTATGCGGTCTAAGCCAAAATTCTATGTTAGCAAGAATATTTCGAGTAACCACGAACGCCTCAAAAAGTATACGAATATACAAATCCAAGAGAGTAAAAGCCATACAAATAAGCAAATGGAGGAAATGGATAATTTATGAAACTGCGATATAAATAAAATAATGACAATAGCAGAAAATATTTACTTAGCGGGGAAAAACTAAATATTGAAAAAATTATAAACTTAAATAAAACCATTGCACGAGAAATAGGCAAATATGTGAGCAAGTTCAACACAAATAACTAAGCAAACTGTAGAAGATTTAGAAAACAAAACATCAAATGACAGAACTGAAATGTTCAAGCTTAAAGACAATGGAGGTATAACCATTACAAATAGACTTGATACACATCCGAAAGTTTCAAACCAACGTTCTGAAAAAAAATAAGCATATCTCCAGGTTAAATTAGACACCCACTTGTCGTCAATTTCTAAGCAAAGATTCTATTGTAATTGAAACTGTTGACGTTAGATCGGATGGTTTATTAAAAAAAGCATATAGAGACTTCTAAACATATGCTTACATCAATTTCTCATACCTTCTACTTGAACCAATACTCTTACACTGTAACACGCAAAAAATAAGATATAGCGGACAAATGAAATTAATTACCAATTAGTTTACTTTAGCATCTGTACGAGCTCTTTACAAAAATAATAACTAAACGCATAGGAAATTCAAAATATAGATGGTTATGCCACAGCAAGTCTCAAGCAGGGTAAGACGAGAGGTCATCATTTCTCCAGTGTTGTTTATGACAGCTCTTGACTTATCTATATTTGTAGACGATATTGTTTTGATTACAGATAACATCAGAGATGCTAAAGAAATTACTGCTGAGATTATAGAAGACTCGAGATGACCATACAAAGGTCTAAATCAAATGCCAACCTGGTACCTAGCGAACGTATTGAAGCTGATGGAAATAGAACAAGTGCACGTAAAAATATTTAGACTATAAAATCAGATTAGGGGAATATTACCAAACCTCTGAAATACAACTGCGAAGAGGTTTGGATGAACAACATTTGAAAGATTCCGTATTATCTTTTGAAGGAATTTGCCCAATTTTTCCAGTGATAAATATGACAGTGAAAGATATAAAAGCTAAGGGTTGCTCAAAGAAATATAGAATGGCAAACTAACTTTTACATTGGCCAAAAACTAGAAGTAACCGACGCCAGAGAAAAATTATTCAATAAAAGTGGCCGAAACACTTTACCATGAAAGGTGGACGAAGAAAATAGTCGAGTGGAGACCTAGCAAAGATGAACCTATGACATTACAAGAATATAGCAAAATTGAAAACACGGCTGGAAATAGAACGGAGTAGAAAATTATAGGCCTAATGTTTAGAAGTAGACACAAAGTGGCCGAGAATAATGATAAACATCACAAAGATTTTTCTACTGTTTCATATGTATAGTTCAATCGTATAGTTTACATCATGCAAACCTATTTAAACTACCTAACAGTAGCTTCTCTTGAACGCCTACTTTGCAGAATGAGTTCAACGATATTTAGTTTTAGATATAATGTATACAAACTTTAATCTCCTACTCATTAAAAGAACTATGAATAGCGTGAAGTCTATTAACAATCTTATGCGTATAGAATCTCTGATTGTTCCTACTCAAGTACGTATGTAAATTAAATCAACTTTATCAAAATACTTGTAATACAATTGAAATGCGGTTATAATGGATTTGCGTTCCGAACAAAAAATTGGATTTAATTACATAACGTTGCGTAACTATCAATATGATTGTGAGTTGTTAATAGAAACTGATAAAATTAAAACCGCTCCCTTTCGTAGCATTAGAAGTGTAAGTTATTCACAATCTGCTAAGAATATTTTATTACTTAGAAAAAAGCAGTATGTAAATTATATGAAACTATGAATTTCAGAAAATTTAAAAATCAGTTTTCCATTTGAAAATGACGTATACATTAGTTAAAAATTATTTTATAAATAGAGAAAAACATTAATTTTAATCAGCTGGAGCATTACTTTTCTTCTGTCTACAAGTTTCCAGAAATGAGTGATAACCTGTTTTTTACAGAATACGAGTGTTTTATGGCTTTTTTGTATGTGTATTATGTTATTTCTACAAAATTAAAAAATGTAGTTTCGTGTTTGTGTATTTTCAGATACATGCTTGTGATATAAAAGTAAAGTTCGGGCACTTCATTCCATGTTGTAGGAACATGGCCTGAGACAAGGCGAGTCAGGATCGCCGAAATATCACTGTTAACTAAAATTAGGAATTAAGAAATTGCTAGATAACGGTTTCATTAAATAATATCTATTTCATAGCAATTTTCAGCAGTGAAAATATGTGCTACTTTAATACTTAATAAATAATAATCATATTTCTTACCATCGGCTGTTGTTACAAACTGCATGTACTCAAAGTTCTTTTTGACCAGTCTTTTAATAACATCTATCTGCTGGAGAGTTTTCGCAACTGCATCTTTGTACTGCGTTTCACAAAACACAAATGCGGACCAGAACTGACAAAATATTGTAAAATTATTTAAGACAATGATTTTACTATTACATAGAAACAATTACCTGTCCTCCCACGTTGCCTTTCTTCAATCTCGGTAAATCAGTGTGGCTCAATTCCCATCCAGGAAGAGCCTGTAAATCCTGGTTGAAATCAAATGTAGTTAAGTCGTTGTTAAGATTCATATATAGTAAAAACGGAAAATCGTTATGACTGCAAAAGGATGGAAAATTAGTTGGCATGTTATTGTGTGTGCAGATTCGTAATACCCATCGACTAGTGGAAAGGATGCTAAGGCTTTGCGCACTGGATTTTCAACAGTCATCCAAGGTGAAAGGCCTCCGTTTTCGATTATACTTAGGAAAATATTTGTTGATTTACTGTTAGCATCAATGGCCATCCATGCTGGGTAAACTGGAAAAATATAACCTTTAAATTTTTTAAATAAGAAAAATACTTTGACCATCTGGCACACTGTTAAGGACGTACTGGGTGATGCGGTAAGCAACATGCCTTCGACAACTGCTTTACTTTCTCTACATCCACAACAGTGGTTTCGGTACTCAATTTTTAAAGCGACTGGGTGGGCCGCTCGCCAGTGTGCAGATGTGGGAATTGAACCCCACACCGCAGGACCGCAGTCGAGCTCGGATCGGAATTATTGTATCAAATAATTTAGTTTAACCATGGGTTCCTGGGCTCAAAATAAGACGATTTGCTTTCATTGCACGTAACAAGAATAAATGTGTCTTCCTATTCGGATTTGGATTAAAGTTAGTTAACATGTTAGATAAGAGCATGCTGTTTATTGGGTATTTCGCCAACCTGAAAATTTTAAATTATTAAAAATCAAATATTGATAGGAACAGTCTGTCCTCGTTATCAACGAATTAACAATTAAAACTGAAAATAAACCATCAGTGTCGAACAATTTACTGGAGTACTTTTTACTTTCAGAAAAGAACTTAGCTTTCCTTACTCCTTTTTAGTTTTATTGTTAATTCTTTGATAACGAGGACAGATTTTTTGTCGAAACATTCGACTTGGCGAAGTACCCAATGAACAGCATGAACTACGGATATTCCTGTATTTTAGCCCATACGCCATCCTTACGATTCCTATCGTGGTGAGAGATAATAATTATTTTCGTCTATAGAATATTAGCTATTTATGATATAAAACCAAAATTTAAAAAAAAATTTTTGCATGAAAATTATTATTCTCCTTAGCATAGAGTTTCGGCTTAGACCGCGTAGTATTTGTATATGAACACCTAGCATTTTCTGGCTTAATGTGCCTTGCACCTTGTGAAGTCGAGCAAAAACCCGCGCGATGGCCATGCTCTTTGGTGGCTCGTGTTGTTTGAGTATCTTGAGAACGAGGATACTTAGGCAGATTTAGCCGTTTTGCTGTTTGTGCATCCATATTCACTAGCGTTTCGCAAGACCTTCAAGCTTGCATCAGTACATGAAAATTATTGTCATTTGTTGTTGCTAGGGTGGTTATTCTTAATTTCTTAATAATTTCTTAAGCCCTATTCAAAATTAAAACCAGTTCAAGTTAATTTCGGTTTTATTTAAGAAAATGTCATCTCTCAACAGCATATGCGAATTTTACTAATATTTGGAGTACGACTTAGAATTCTCTGAATTTATATTTTTTGTCTTATTTGTGTGCAAAACTGTATATTTATGTCGCAATTCGAATAGTGAACTATTATCCATGTACAGCTGAAAAAATAAAAGATTGCGAATTTATATCAAAAAATCTTTGAAAGGAACCTAAGGGGCTTTGATCAAGGGGACTTATTTGCAGAAAATTGATCAGAAAATTTTAAAATGCCGTAAAAATCGCACATTAATACGAGATTAAGGACCACCGGTGTTACGCTTACCGCCCGAGGTGGTGCACTAGAATATACAATCATAATTATTTATTTTAAATCGGAATTAAAGTACCTTGAAATCGTCATTAAAATACGAGAAATCGGCATTGAAGTAATCCATTGATTTACGACTTTTTTGTAGGTGGCGAGGCGACAGATAAACGTCAACCGACGTTACATAACCTACAAATGCTGGTTAAAATGTTGTATTTTCACTAGTGATGGGCATAATAGGATGATTTCAATAATTGGAATGTTTCATTTCGGAATGTTTATAAAATCGGAATATCATCCGATTATTTTACATTCCGTAAATGCAAGCAAGAGAAAACTAGCGAAACAACAAGCGGAAGGAAGATGAAGTGCGTGCAAATTTGCGTCGCGCCGTAAGCCTTTATCTGCGTTGGCATCTATTGTTTGGGTTTGCAGGACCGCCAGTAAAACAATTTATGAGTTTGAGTCGCACAGTGGCATATAAGAGGAAATAAAATATTTTTAGCCGGGGTCGGTAGCTCAGTGGTAAGCATCCTGACTACTGATCTAAGGGTCGCGAGTTCGATTCCCGGTCCCGGTGAGGTTTTCAAAAATAAAAAAAATGCAGATGAAAGCCTCTACAGAATGCCATCATTCGGAAGTGATGTAAAGCCGTGGGTCCCATGTTACTACGATGTGTAGCATGTAAAAGATCCCTTGCTAGGGTTGGAACTCCTTAGTCTCGGCAAAATTCTAAGTAGGACTCTGATCATATGACCATAGCAGTCGGTGTCTAAGGTACCTGGTACTCTGCATGCCTAGACCTTGTCCATTAACAAACAAACAAAACAAAAATATTTTTTTCAAATTTTACAGTAGTTACCTTAATAGACTTTCGGAAAATCGTAGTGATATTTTAAAGTTTAATGGCAAATAAAATACAGAATAGATAGTATAAAACAATACATGAATTTGACGTCTGTAAGTTGTACTATCTAATAATTAATCCATGAAATACCACTGCCATTAGTGCCATTGACCAGCATATAGCAGTCAAGTGAGTCAACACAACATTCCGTATTCCGCTCAGTTCAAATTGCCATTTCGTTTTCTCATTTTGTGTTCCGAATAGTAAAATAATCGAATTCCGAAAGTTCCGAAACGTTCCGATATAATCGGAACCTTCCGATTTTTTGAACAATCGGAAACTTTCCGATTATTCATTCCGGATAGGCCCATCACTAATTTCCACGATTTCTCGATTTCAAATAAAACATAATGTACCTACTCCTCGGCACTGAAGTTTCTTTTTATCACTCATGTGGTTTATTTGCCTTGGCTCTACGGGCCTCGGCAATTAAATCCACATTCGTGATAAAAAGCTAAACTTCAGTGCCTTGGTATACAAACTACTGTGTTACTATCATCAATAAATAATTTTTTAGGCAAAAGCATTATTATCCTTTCAACGTATAGTATTTCTGACGAAGCGTATGAAGACTTGTCGGATTATATATAATCCCAAAAACGTCCATTTAAGCTACATACTTCCTATTGAATTGAATCCTGTATATATAAAACCAAAAAGTAAATTATGGTTGTCTCCTGAACAGGCTTCTCAATTTTTAAAAGCCATTTTTGACGTGTACAGTGTAAATTATATGGACGTAGCTCAATTTATTAGCAAATAATTAAAAAAAGAAACTTACTTTCCACATTATAGGCACTATATTGTGTCAAAATTAATGCACAAACGCAGGTTAATCGCACTTCCATATTGGTTATATTATGTAAGGATCTATATTTAGTAACTTGACTGCTTGGCTGCTACTCTATTCTCTCATGGAACCTTTTATATGTGTATATATATGTATGTCTACATTGTGCGGAGAACGTTATCGATTTTATTTTTTCTTTCTCTAAGCGATCAAAAATATTGACATTCTACATCATAAACTGTCAATTCTTATTATCGACACGTTTAGTTAACTAATAGTATAATTTGAAAATATGCTACAGTTAATTCTCCAATAGTCGAACTAAATTAATTGCCTATTGTTTATCTAAACGTAAGCCCATAAAACACCAACTAAGTATTTGTATATGCACAGCCAGCTTTGATTTTGACAAAATACAATGCCGAACGTGAACAAAGTATAATAATAGTTGTTACAAAATATCAGCTCTTTATCTCAGTATGTATTTATCGCTACGATACGTCTTGAGTAAATATTTTAACAAACAAATACATTAATAAAACAAAGTTTAAAGTACCTATAGAAATACGTGTTTCAACAAAAAATTTTATTTTACTTTAAAATACAATTTTTAGAGTAGAAGCTATGTAAAGGAACATTGGCAATAATTCCTTTCAAAATAGATAATCTTGCTTTATATAAGTTATATAACAGGCAGTTTCCACGTCCTGATGTGAACCACAAGCCTTATATGACCTTGTTGTGTTAACGGATTCTACGTTAGCTCAAGCTGAGGTATTTTTATGTTATGATTATCAGTCGGCCTGTAGTTGGTAATTGTTACATGTGCTTTACATAATTGTATTCTTTGCCGAAACAAACTAAAAAAAAAGACCCTACGACATTTGGCAATTCAAATGGAGCAATCGGTAGGATGGTCAAAGAGTATTAACGAAAGTAATATTCGTTTCGTTATTGTCCAAAGCAAAAAAGACCGGAACTCGCGATTTTTCGGCGACATACCAACTTTCCGCATCCAGTTAAGTGAAAGGAAGAGTACTTACTTACTTTTCCCCATCCCTTAATTTCCCTGGGGCGTCAGGTCTTCTATATATTTCCTGTACGATTTTTTGTTTCCAGCCAGCCTTCTTGCTTCTTCTATTGTCTTCCCTTTTCTTTCCACTATGTCTTCAATAGGTTCTTCCCACCTATCTCTCGGCCTTTCTCTTGGTCTGCGTCCCTCCACTCCCATTTTCGTCACTATTTTAGAAAACTTGCCTTCATCTATCCTCCATACGTGTCATATCCAATTGTAGTTTTTCTATCTTTGATATTACATCTTCTTGTTTTAGTCTCTCTCTGATTGTTTCGTTCCTCACTCTATCATTTCTTGTGTTTCCTGTTACTTCCCTCAGATATTTGATCTCTGTTCGCTTTGCACACCGTGTCCTGTATTTCCTTTTCAATCTTCCTATCTTTTGATATTTGTGTTCTCAGATATTTGTAACTATCTACTTCCTCCAAAGCATCATGATCTATTTTTATTACTAAAATTTGAGCTTTTTCTCTACTTATCTGCATCACCTCACTTTTATTTATATTTATTTTTAGATTTACTCTTCTAATTCTTCTTTCCAGACATTTATTGCACTTTGTAGGCCCCTGTCATTTTTAGATATCAATACTATATGGTCTGCATATAATAACTGCTGGATATATACCTCTTGCATTCTTCTCTGTTTTTGCCATGCGCTGGTTGTATTTTTCCGATACGTCGTTCATCACCAGTATGAAGAGCCGTGGGCTCAGACTGTCACCCTGCTTTACCCCCCTATCCACGTGAAAACTTCCCGATGTTAGTCCACTTATTCTGACATTACCCTCTACGTTTATATATAAGCTTGTAGTTGCATCGTGTAGCTTCGGGCAAATAGTATATTTCTTCAGTGTCTTCCATATCTGCTTTCTTGATATGTTTTCCAAACCAGCCTTTATATTTAGAAATGCTAGGATTAACTGCTTGCCTTTTTCGAGCTTCTTTTCTATTATAGTTCTTTTGCGTAAATGCTGTCCTGTGTCTGTCTACCGGGTTAGAACGTTGCTTGCGCTTCCGTAATTTTTTCTTCGACGTCCCCTCCTAATTTCCGTTCTAGTATTTTTGATTATATTTTTAGCAATACCTGTGATAAGCATAGCGCTCTGTAGTTTTCGCAATCGCTGGTGTTTTCTTTTTGTGTCGTAGCATTATTATGTGTTGTTTCTATTTTCGTACCTCCCATGATATTCTAAAAATGAGTGTTAACTTTTTCATCAATTTTTCGCCACCGTGCTTTATTAATTTTGCTGCTTTCCTATTTTATTTATTTATTTATTTAATTCGCACTCAGCCAACAGCCGTTAGGCCAATTATAGGCGTCGCTGTGCAGTTATGAGGACTTCCAACCCCACTAACGACTGTCATGATGTTGTATGACCGCCGGGACCAACTTTTTTCCGTGATAGCCGTACCACGAGGCGCCGAGAGATGCAGCCGTGGAACTCCCATCCAAGTTCTGACCAGAGACGCTTGCTTAACTCTGCTGATCGAACGTGGACGCTTGTTCAAGCTACACCACTCGGGACCCCAGTGGGAGTAGCTTAACGAAAAGACAGATAATGCACCTCAAAGGAGGTTCTGTGTTCAGGACGCATGGAGAGAATATTGATATTACTGTAAGTGCCTATGTCATATAGATATACCTTTGTGAACAATTTCATCCTGATACTTCAAAAATTAGAAAGACAAAAAAAAATGAGACACAAACAAAAGAAAATAGATGTTTAGAAGCTAAACGACGAATACTGATGTAATATCGGGTCGGAGCTAAATAAAACAGCAAATAGAAGAATAAATATAACTGAAATGAACGAAAACTTAGTAAAGATATTATCTGAAACCGCAAAATATATCACCATCAAAAGACAAAAACGAGAAATTATCTCTAAACACAAATAATCTTATGAATAAGGGATTTTTTTAAAATAAACGGGCTAAATAAAGAAATGTAAGAAAGTATATCAAACAACATAACGAAGAACTACTTAAAAACATCATTGAAAATAATGGAAATATGAAAGTCTTGAAATCGAGACTAGGCATAGGACCAAATAGAATAACAAAACTAACTAAATTATTTGAACTGACACAATACAGAAAGATGAAATTCTGGAAGGCTCAGAAAATATCCCACAGATCGCGATCGAAGAATTAAATCACGCACTTCGAAAATTGCAAAATGGAAGGGCCCTGAAGAAAATGGCGCAATTATCCAGAGGATAAAATATGATGGTAATATATCAAAAACAGAAATTTTGAAATTCTTTAATCGGTGTATTAAAAAAAAAGAAAATCCCGCAGGTGACAAAAAACAGTTACGAAACTACAGATCTCTTAGCTACTAACAAATATGATAACTAACCACACAACCTCAAATTAAAGACTGTGCTATCTCAGCTAAACGAGTAATCAAAGAAAATAAGCCTTAAAATAGGTACATCTAAAACGAAAATTTTAACATCAATAAATAGCGATCCAACAATAATCGATGGAAAGAAACCGCGACAACGTACGTATACCTAGGTCACAACGTTAAGTTGAATAAAGAAGACCGAGACGATGATATTGCCAGACGAATTCGATTAAGCTGGGAGCATTTGAAAAGCTGTCAAACATACTCCAATAAAAGAAGTTTTCAGGTAAACAAAAATTTAAAATGTATGATACATGTATACTACCTGTTTTAACTTACGGCGCTGAAACCATAACATTTACGTACAAAAATATTTATAGGCTGCGAAAAAACAAAGAGTGATGAAACGCAGCATGAATGAAAGGATAGAAAACCTAACATAGGTATGGGTTAGGCAACAAACTGGTGTGAGCGACGTGGTAGAATTGGTGGAAACCATTAAATGGAGTTGTGCAGGACACATCATGAGGACAACCGATGATAGATTGGCCCGCGGAGTTCTAAAATGGCGACCCCGACAAAACAACAAAGTGTAGGACGACCACTGCTGTCCGACGACATCACAAGGATAGCTATGAAACTATGGCAGAGAGAAACACAAGATAAAGAAAACTGGAAGACTAAAGGGAAGCCCTATATCCAGCGATGGATGAGCGAAGGTTGAACGATAAGTTCTGACGAAGATACAAATTCTGATTCAGACTCGCTTGTCAATATTTGCTTCTCAGCAATTTTAAGATAACTTTCTCAAAACTAAACAATTTAAATACTTCAATAATTACAGAAACACCTATTTTATAGCAATAATATTTGAGAATGATTCCAGAATTTCATAAAAAAACAGGACTACTTTGAAGTACTCCCTAGGTTTACAGAAATATGTCCAAAATTAGTGACCAAGTTTTATCGTAAGAAGCTGTTGGCTTTCAGAATAAATATCTGACGTTAAGAATTTTAGCTGAAATAAAAGGAGAAACTGCAATTAAATTTATATCTCGTCTCGTATAATTAAAAATTACGTAGACTTAAAAATTACATTGCTACCTATGCTGGTAGACGCAATATGTACACTCTAAATATACAACTTCGAAATTTAAAACAAGAAAATTAAACCGCATTTTATTTTTGTAATCGCGTGCAAAACATTTTATTGTCTCCAACGAAACAACACGGATAATAGAATCGCAATTAATTATTTTAATATACTATTTTCGTAACTTAATTCTGAGTATTGGTAATGGTTTCAAAAGATCCAACTGGTTCATTAATGACTAATAAATAAATCTTACAGATTTAAATACTGCATTTCTTTATCTGCTGACGATTTTCAATTAACGGCTAGACAAGTTCAAAATTCCACAAAAAATTAACCCTCAGAATAAACCACATTTGCATAATAAACCAAGAATAATGCTTCCAGTCAAGTTAACAAATTGTAATACTTAATCTATCAACTTTCGAGTTGTTTTTTATACGAGTCGAAGACGAGTGGCAATTCTTTGTAGCAAAAAAGCAGCCATACCTTCCAAAAGATAAGCTTAAAAAAATCAAAACCAACATAAAGTAGATTCAGCTAGAAAATCGTATTTTATGTTTGAAATATTAAAAATAAAGGAAGTATAATTCTTTTAGTAATAAAATTTGTTGGCATTTGAATTTCGTTTTTTACTTCCCACGAAAAAATCACCTTCCGAGATTTCTTCAGATCTTCACGTTTCAAGGTCCCTAGATGACGAAAAACAGGTTTTCTTAATTCCGTCTGTCTGTCTGTTGGCAGTATAGCTCAAAAACGATATGTCGGAGAAAAACGATATTTTGCATACATATTTATATATCTACCTCGCATGAAACCGGTACAATTTCATACAAATATATACAGGGTGAGCACCTTAAAAATAAAATTTTGTTTATTTTTGGGTTAATTTTGAAGTAAAAGGAAGTAATAGCTTTCACATAGGTCAGGCTTTACATTTGCCGAAAAGAAGACTTACCCGATACAGGATAATGTCACAAAAGAGTAAAAACGTTTCAACAATAAGCCCGTTCTGTTCAAGAGAAGCGCGCGCCGCACTTATTTCTATAAGTCTTGATGGCGCAGTTGGAATTTCGCTGCAGTTACATCCGCTGCGGAGATGCGGTTATGATCGCTATTTAGGTGCGGGGCGGGTTCAAACCCCAGCGGGATACATTTTTTTAAATTTTTAAATTGATCTAAATCGGGCGACGGAAGTTCTGGGTAAAGCCTTTTACAGATTTTTTAACTTCGTGCCGATTTCCGGAAATCACCACGAGATAGCGAGATTTTATTGCCGGATAAGTCAAAATTGCTCTAAGCTAATTTTCACTAATCTCATAAGAGCATAAATTCTTTCAACAACGTCGTATTAATTTGCCCGAGCGGGACGCGATATGAATAAAGGTAGATATATAATATGTATGCAAAATATCATCTTCCTCCGAGAAATAGTTTTTAAGCTATACTGCCAACAGACAGACAGACAAACGGAATTAAGAAAACCTCTTTTTCGTCATCTAGGGACCTTGATGCAGATTCGGTAAGAAAATCGTAACGACACAAACCCTCACAGTTACGTTGGTCTACCTACAAAAAATGTCCAAGATATTTTGTTGTCTTGGATACGGCTCGTGAACTAATTTTTCTATTGGTCATTAATGAGTGCCGTACAATTTTCTTCATAATTCTCAAGCTGTGTTTAAACAGAAGTATTGCTATAGTAATGCACTGGTACCGGGTGGCCAATTAAGAAGGGCACTCGGTCCTATCTCAAAAAGTAATTGTCGTAAAGACTTGGGGTAAAACAAATTATGACTAAAGCGGTCAAGAGAAAATGCTGGAAATTATTTTTAAGTTTCTAGAATGGCCGCCAGGGAGCGTAATCGCATTCTTGAATTTTAAATCCCGCTTTTTGAGAAATATTCTTATATTACAGATAGCTAAAATGGACACCGTTTTAAAGGTGAGATAAATTTGATTTTTTTTTTGTTCATTGCTTTTTACTCTGTCTCTTAAGGGAAAGTGGTGGGGGGTGTCCGAACATTTTCGGAAAGAAATGTCAGTAACTTCAAAATGGCTGAACGGATTTTGTCAAACTTGGAGTCATTGAAAAGGACTTTTCTTAGGCTATCAACGCTGCTTTGAGCGGATTGATTTAGATTGCTTGTGTCGCCGCTAAAGGGCGTTTCGTGACAACACTACAAATGAAATGGATTTTCTCAAAAAAAATAAATGCAACGATATCACTTTTATTGCAACAAAAGATAGCCAAATAAGGGTCTAACACGCTAGTGAAAACCGCATTTCGATATTTGTTTCCTAACCTAAAATATCAGTAAAAGAAGTTAAAACTCGAAATAATGTCGCATCTTTGGGAATATTTTCAGTATACCTGCCATTATTAAATTCTAATTATCGTTCTTTTAGGACCGGAGTGGACTACGTGGTTTTCGACCGTGGACGAGAGCTGCCAACTGGAACGGCAAAGCTGCCAGACTGAAGCTCGATCTTCTAATGCGAGTTATTGGTGCTAAAGATGGCACTCGTGCTGATGAAGCGCAGAGGGCCCGAACTAGCGAGAGTATCGGTGCTCTCTGACAGTAGGTTGCGTAAAAGATACGCAGCCCGACGGCGGGTCAGGCAAAGGTGTGGAAGGCCGCTATGGTGCTCTAGGGACGCGTTCAGTTCCATTAGGTGAAGGTCACTCCAGAATCTAAAGAAACGAGCGGGCGGACGATCTGGCGAAAGAGGCGTCTACTGGCGACGGTGGCGTCTACTGGCGACGGTGACGTCAGGTTCGGCGCGATTTCAAAAAGCCAGCTAAAACGGAAAATTCTCGATGCGACGGTAACGCAGTGGAAGGGTGTGGCAACTGACTGAGAGATCAGTCTCGAGCGTCGAAGTGCGGAGTAAGTTTGCGGAGCGGCTGGGTAACCCGCAGTACAGCTAGTGATTAACCTGGAAGCTTTCGTTCCTAGCTGGTGCGGATCAGCAAGGCCGATGATGATACCTGCGACTGCGGAGGCGGCGCAGATACAGCGCAAAACGTTTTGTTCGAATTCCCACTTAAAGCACAGCACAAAGGTTTTGCCGAGAAACAGTTGGTGACTGGGGTTGAGATCGCAGGCCGATCTCGAATAGGTGACCGCCCTCTTGTCGAAAGCAGCTTAGTAGAGCGTGTTTTGTGCTTTCCCGGAAAGGGTGGCGCAATTGCGTATGGGTCGGGGGTAGTTACCTAGTAACCTATCCTAATTGAAATTTGAAATGTAGCACATGTATCTGTCGGTTTGCAACAAAGAAAGCAAATCTGCATTTTCTCTCTTCAAACGTTCTACGTCTTAGATATGAACCGCTCTGGTAGCTAAAGTCTCAAGAATTGTTGCTTTTTGCTTTGTAACATGGTGTAACATTGAGATAACCATCAATGTACGGTTTCCTTCAGTGAACTGCATATCCTGTGTGAGTTACAGTTAACCAAAACTTATAAAGCGCGAATACTGTAGTTTTCTTCTACTTCCATTATTTTGACGAATTCGAATGTTTAAAAAATACGTCCATAGAATACCTGGCGTCCATGTGACAATATGACAAACGTATCATCTACATACCTGAACCAGCATGTACGTTTTTGCTATAACTGTTGCATTTTGTTTCAAATGGCTCCATATAGATGTCCGCGGTTATAGGTAATAGAGTACACCCAGAGTTGCATATATTGTGATCGCAAACTAAGTGTTTTCAGACATATTACAACATATTATAATTGGCCTATATGCAGTAAAGCTTGTAGGATCAGCTACACTTTTTCAACTGGTAATTGTATAAAGGCGTTAAAATTATGTAATTTCAAGCTCTTGTATCTCTGTCAAAATTTTATCGACGTTTTGTCCAATAAATTTGCTTTTGTAGTTATAGGTTCTAGTGCATTGCTTAGCTAAAACGTGAGTGAGAGAATTGACCTCTCCAACAATTAGCCTCAATGACACTCTCTAGTTATGTAAATGTGGCAAGCCATAGATGCAGTAGTTATCAGATTTTTAGAAGTAAAGTGATAGGACATTGGGATCAGTACTAGTAGAATATTTTACAGCAGCAGACAATTTTGTCGTCAGAGAGGTAGGTAGTAAAATTGTGATTTAAACATCTGTGTTATCAGAAAATTAAATCAGTAATGTTCATCAACACAGTTCTGACTTTCTTTGTTAAATTGTGTTTTCCTTTTTAACCCAAAGATATGGATTGATCTGGGTTGGGCCACTTCCATCTATAAAGGTAGTCTGGATTATAATCGAATTCATGGATGGCGGCCTATTAATTGGTGGATTGTTGAGCTGTTATTATTTCCTTATTTTTTTTTTGTGGTGAACTGGTGAACTGGCTTTTTGACTGGTGATCCTACATTTGATATAATATTATGGTATGGTATAGCGTTTAAGTAAATATCTGTTTTACACGTATGGTTGCTGGCGTGCCTATTCTCTAACAGTATTTTGCTGTAGCATGAACGTGAGCAATCAGCAAACTTTCTTATCAGATTATTTTTCCATATCAGCGTCTGCCCTAAATTTTCTAAACAATGTTTTAATGTCAAAGACCTATTAAGCGTTACCACTTTACAAAGGAAGTTTTTATAGTTTCAATTAGACAAGAGGAAAATGGTGATAAAGAGTCAATAACACCGAACAAAAAAATTATTCTTGTTTTCTGAGACACGTAGAAAACTATGTGAACCCAACAACATGCCTTACGCTGAATTCAAATATGATCGTAGATTTTCCCTATCACGCAATATTGTTACATGACACTAAGTTGCACTGCCTTTCGCCAGT
The DNA here is from genome assembly GCA_940337035.1 of Agriotes lineatus. Lineage (NCBI taxonomy): Eukaryota > Metazoa > Arthropoda > Insecta > Coleoptera > Elateridae > Agriotes > Agriotes lineatus. Next base: position 80,740 of record CALNHX010005497.1, read on the forward strand.
AGAACCTCTCGTGAGGACCCTGCAATCGTCAGCCAGCAAACGATTTCCATATGAAAAATACCTTGCGGAATACGTTCCCCGTGTTAGTCATTGGCGGCTCTAGGATTTTCAGGAAATAAGTACAGGTGGGAGTGTAAGCAACGTATTTTTAGTGATTCCCAAAACATTCTTGGTGATAGTTTTAAATAATTGCGTTACAGCTCTTTTCGCATCATTCAGCTGACCTTCAAATTATTCACTACTTATTAACTCTCTTACTTGAAGACATATCGAGAGATTAAAAAAAAATTATCCTCAGCAGGCTGTGGAAATTCAAACGTATGACTAATATATTGGTGGCACGGTAAGTCTATGATATGTTTTATCGGACTTTTTCCACTGTCTAGGGTGTATATCACACAACGTCAAAACTGACGCACAATCTAACCTGCTAACCTCGAAGTTGACATAGACTTACCGTGCCACCAACATATTATTCATACGTTTGAATTTCCACAACCCGCTGAGGAACAGTTTTCTTTTTGGATTTCTCGATACAAATATCCCCTCTTAGATGGTAACATCGGTAAGCCTTGGAATTTTTGTCTTCAAGTACAAAAATTCTGCACTATTGTGATCCATGCCTTGACGAAATATGTCATTAGTCCAAATTTGATGTTCAACAGAGGTAAATAAAGTAGTTCAGAATTAACCAATGGTTTATTTCTCAGTTTTTTTTTCAAAATGAGCGAGTGTCGTTTTAGCACTTGTACCTATTTGTACATAATGATATTTTGTGTTTCTGCTGTTCACATAAAAAACAGCAATACTTCCAAGCCGACTAAAATCGCAATGACTTTTAAGTTCTCACAAATGCGTCAGGATAGTTTTCATATTTAATATTGGCAAAATTCGTGGTGCGCTCAGAGGAAAACCTGGGGCACAATCAAAATAGTGAAATGGTTTAAGGATTTTAAAATTTTAAATTGCATTTATTAGGTGAGTTATTGTGAATGCGGCCAACTGGACAACGATACAGGGGAAGACCTGAATTACGTTTCCTGGATGACATGGAAGAAGACATAAGAATCATCGGTGTAAAAGAATGGAAAGAGGTGCTGGAGCAGGCCCAAGCCCACCGAAGGTTGTAATGCCAGATAAGAAGTATAGTGTTAATAATGGAAATTAGTACAACATGGGCACTAGTTTTCAAAGTTATATTAAATATATGTGCATATTTTTATTTACGTTTGAAGAATCGCCATTTAGCTTTTTTGCTTCTTGCAAGTTCTCTTTGTAATTCTGTGGTAAATACAAACACCCATAATATCCTTTACGTAGTGGCCGCAGTTATATCAAATCATATTAGTAGTAGTAGTATTTTTGGAGAGACTCATGTCTAGCAAGTAGGCCTTTATAGGCCCTTTTTGCCAACCCCATGAACAAGGTCTAGGCATCAAATCGTATTCACATGCGAAGTTATCTGTCAATACTCCTTATTACGTGTAGTCCAATTATTAGGTAAAATTTGGTTCACAATAATTGTTAGCTGTAGTTTTAAATTAATATGTTGGTAGTTGGTAGCTTACGTATTTGACTTTTAAGATTCGCGTTTTGGTTTTATTATTTCTGTTGTCAACTGAGTTCTTCGAGTTATGTCGCGCCTGCATTTCAACATATGATCCAGTTTCTTGGAAACTTTAAAATCTTAGTACCCTGTCGTTCAACCCCTCAAAGAGGTTCATCGTTCCTTTTCCTAAAATGATAATTAATTAATTAGCCCTCAGCCGTCGAAGAGTGTCTTATTGTCCGCGGCTAATTCAATTGGTATACATATTTCGTTTTCGTCGTGAATTACGCGTATGTTTTGTATTGGGCGATTGACCCTCCCCTCACCTTTCCTTCAGCGTAACGAAACCACTTGCCTCCGAGAGCTATACGTACCTGTACCTAGAAAGGATTAAAGGTGACGCATTTTGTTTGTTTATAGACCATTGGAATTTTTTTGTATCTTAGCATCGCAATTAGCCCTTCAGTAATAAAAAAGAATATTTTTGATTTTACAAAAAAACTTTTTACGTCAATAATTTGTGCTTGTCTAAAAACCTACTTAGCCTTTCATATATACCGAGTGTTTTTTACTTATTTCGAAAATGAAGTTTTTCGAAATTGTCAAAATCCGAAAAGTGCTATTTTTCAAAAATTAAGTAAGATTTTAATGAAACTATTTTAGAGTGTGTTATTTTTATCTAACAGAACCATCTTAAGGCCAGAAAACTCCTAATTTTTTTCAACTTTAGCTAAAAATTTATTTTTCAATTTTTTAAATATTTTTAAAAATTTCACATACCAAGACTTAATATTAAAATTCATTTGTTTTAATATGAAGACTTATAATTGGAATAAATAATATAAAACGTTAATTAGTTCTTTAGATTTTTTATTATTTACCGAAAAGTAGTATGTCTCCATAATTTTTACGTTTTCTATGCAAGGCGCTTTTTAGGAGAAATATTTTTCAGTTCTATTATCTATTTAAATGGCTTCAAGAAACTCTAATCTAGCCCTGTTAATGAATTACTGTTACAAAAATCCTGTAAATGTTCTTTTACAGTTGTCTAAATGAAAATATTTTTTAGAACATGTAAATTAGATAAAGAAAAATGTTCTCATTTAGACAACTGTAAAAGAACATTTACAGAATTTTTGTGACAGTATTTCATTAACAGGGCTATATTAGAGTTTTTAGAAGCCATTTAAATAAATATTATTTAGATTTGAAAAATATTTTTCTTAAAAGGTGCCTTGCATAGAAAATGTAAATTTATGCAAACATACTACTTTTCGGTAAATAATAAAAAATCTAAAAAAGTAATTAACATTTTATATTATTTTTCCCAATTATAAATCTTTAAAGTATTTACATAAAAAATTGCATTTTAATATTAAGTCTTGGTATGTGAAATTTTGAAAAATATTTAAAAAACTAAAAAATCAATTTTTAGCTAAAGTTGAAAAAATGGGGGTTTTCTGGCTTTGAGATTGTTCAATTAGCTTAAAATAACACACTCTTAAAAAATCTCATTGAAATCTTACTTAATTTCCGAAAAATAGCACTTTTCGGATTTTGGCAATTTCGAAAAACTTTATTTTCTAAATATGTAAATACACTCGGTATATATGATAGGGGCTAAATAGGTTTTCAGACAAGCACAACTTATTGACGTAAAAAGTTTTTTTGAAAAATCAAAAATAAAAGTTTTTTCCATATTATGCCGACTCTTTGGCGGACAATGTATATTATTCCATAAGCACATACGAATATTCGACGAAGCGCAACCATTAGAGACTAAATTTTATATGCATACACTACGTATAAGTACATGTTAAGGTTTTTGCTATTTTTTTTAGAATATAAAGATCAACTGCTCTCATATGAGAGGTAGCGTCACATTTCTGTTAATACTTTTCGACTGGTACGGTAGTGAAAAAAGTATAGAAATGACCCGCTTGCTTAAGCAAATAATGCAACTACTTTATTAAATTATGTTCAATGAGATATATTCAGAAAGATAATCGTGCAGATCTGAGAGTCATATGGGCTTAAGAGTTGTCAGTAATTTCGTATTACTGGGATCTCTGAAATCAGAAAACAAATTCAAATGGGCCGGAACGCTTTGACTAAATTACAAAATTTGTGGAAAGACAAGCAAATTATGGTTAAGAGAAACAGAACAATAATAGAAACCTTGGTTTTTCCAATTATGACGTATCTCTCCGAAACTTGGTCTCTTAAACAGCTTACAGAAGACAGATAGATGCCTTTGCTTCGAATTCCATGGACAGCACACAGCGCCAATGTATTGTAATGACGCCCCTACCTATAAAAAGGCACTAGTAAATAAAATAATAATTCATCAGGGGCAATCACCACAACTTATAAATTAAATGGTTTTAATATTTGAACTTTTATGTCAAACTCCGGCCTAACTAAAATGATGTAATAATTATTTGATTAATAAAAGGTTTACTGCTCTATGTATTTTATTTATTTTCAATCAAATAGAGCTTAGCTCCAGTAGAACATGAAATAAACCCTTCTCTCAGGGTAGGTCCAACAGCTTGTATTACAAATGCTTTGCTGTATGATAAGTAAACCAGTATAGTATGGCAGATGCCTGACATTGTATTTGACAAGTTTATAACCTTACAATTTAGTATACACAAAATGCTTTGTTCGTCTTCGAAAACTAGCGTAAATTGAATTAAACTCCGAAAATGCAAGATCACACCAGGTAAATGCCGCTAAATATGTGACGTGCTTCCGGCTAACCTATTTTGCTTTAGATGACGGAAACAAACGCTCTGATATTAAACTGTTTTATTTCCGGCGAAACTGAAAAAAACGGCTTCAAACCGAAAATCTAAGAGACGCTATCTCGATTATTCCTATCTGGACAGCTGGAATTACGTTCTACCCCTCGGTAAATGTCCAAACTTGAAGGCCTCCGAATTCTAAGGCGCTGCTCCACCTGCTTCCTGTGAAATTTACCTTTCGAAGTAGTGCTCCGTTGCTGGCTCGCAGAATGAAGAGACGCCACGGCAATTACACCCTTGGTAACGGCTTATTGGTCTAAATTTTTATACTCAGGCGCTCCTGACGATCTTGTCTAACGTAACACACCAAGGTCTGGCTCGCCGCTATTTCTTCTAGTCGGAAAAGAGACCCCAAAGTTAGTTGCACTTGGACGATACTTGCAGCTGGCTATTTCTCCTTACTGGGCACTGTTATCACTTTAAAAATTAGCAACAATGATGAACTACACACAGATGACTATAATAAACACAAATTTGGCTCCACAAATAATTTTCTTTATTAATAATTTTAAACAAACTGGGAGCTCAACTAGTACACAGCCTAACTGTTACAAGCTTCTATTTGATCACCCTTGTTAAAAAAAAATTATTTTCGTTTCCTAACAATAATGATTTACATTTGTTTATAAGAAAAAAGGATTGATTTACATGCTTATTTATGGACTAGTATTGATAAAATGTTCTTGCATAACTACTAAAATGTGTTTATTCTTTGAAATTGTTCACGTAGCACTTTTCCCGGCTTTTATCACGTAGCTTTTAATTGCACTTAATCACATGAGTTTATTTAGCACTTTATCACTGTTTGTCTTCCGATAGGTTGCTCTTGCCGTTTGTGGCTTATAAACCTTTAATACTTATAACGCTCATACAATTTCTGTACTTCACAAAACATCTTGTATTATTTTAAAATCCATATCATTGTTTGATGTTATTCAAATCAACCCTGTCAGCTACGTAATTAAAGCTACATTTGCCACTCCAAACATTAATTATGACTGAATCTCTAAACCTACCCCTTCTGAAATCTATCTTATCTCATGCCAACCTTTCTTACTCAAATTATAATTGCTGCTGCTCATATCAAGTACATTTCTTAATGTAAAATACTGACTTTCTTGCAATAAATAAAATAGTTAATTCTGTGCTCATTTTTGAATCTATTCATTCTTATGTTAACTAGGCAATCAGAATTGTTCTGGGCAGTGAACCATTACAGTATCTGTATTGAATGAAATCAAAAGCTGTTATGGTCTTTCCAGTAAAATATATGCGAAAATAATGACATACTTTGGCCACATAACCAGAAGAGACAGCACTAACCTAGAACGACTGATTGCTCAAGAAAAAGTCGAAGATACCCCAAGAGGAAGGTCATCAAAACGATGGTCTAACCAAATAAGAAATCTAACGAGTGAATCCTTATGCCAGGCGAACACATCAGCTAATAACAGAGAAAGATGGCGCGAGATTACTAAACGCGTCCGCGACAGATCTCCTACATGGTGATTATTCATAGTTCCACGAGTTTTCTGTTAATGAAGAGAGATTCAATGTCAAACAAATAGTATCTACTCTAAAGCTATCTGATATGTTATACTAACTATTAACGATACAAGTTTGATTGCCAAAACGAGGCGGTGAGCTGAGTTTTGCTGCAATCAAACGTATGCGGTTCAATATTTTATCTTCATCAATAGATTATGGCTTAACGTCTTTTTTTTAGTATTCAAAGAGTGCGGTAATATCCCTTACCGCACTGAGTGCTGTAATGAAGCTCTTAACGATACTAAAATTAATTTGATTGCCTATAACAACACCGATAAAGATAATAAAAATTAAAAATGAAATGCAACTATAACACCGATTTTATTCAATTAGAAAGTACTTAGTATAGGATTCCCTTACATGTATATAACTGTAACAAAACCGCTTTAATTTTTTTTTATTTGTGTTATCACAATTACAGCTTGATTACAACAATTAGTCACTGGGTCTTATGCAAGGTAAAAGTAAAGGTATTTCAATATTTAAGAAAAAATCATACCGCATCCATTTCATCGGCAATATTTGTTACTCACAATAATTACTTATATTAGGATAACACTTTTCTTATAAAATACAACAGTTTCTGCAATAATAATACTTAACGTATCTTCAGTCACAATTTTCTACAGCCATGATAGAAGCATAATTCCAAAAACAGTTAACAAAGATATAGTTTTCATCATAGAAGTGGCTTTGTTATCTTTAGGTTTCCATGGACTAGTGTTGTCCAACAGAGTTCGACACATCCAAACAGTGTCGTCACTGACAACATCCAAATCTTGGCTGTCAATCCATTGTTGGTACGGTTGTTCCGATGCAGAATCATCTCGTACCTTACAAACAGTTTTAAGTATGGTTAGTTAACCAACTTTATAACCTACCTTTTCAACTGCTCGAAAGACTCTCAAAAAGTTTTCTCCTGCAAGTTTTTTCAAATTGGCCGATGTCCATCTAGTAGCGTCCTTTTTTTGAAGCAGATCAAACAGATCGGGATACTTTGAAACGTCTTCCAAGCCTTTGGGCATCCTACAAGCACACGGCTGTAGTAGTTTTAACTAGACTACATTAAACTGCGGTCTTACCTACTCACTCCGTCGTAGTCACCTCCAATTCCTACACTGTCAACTCCAGCTATATCGACAATGTAGTTGATATGATCTAAAAATGTTAGAAAATTACTCTTATCTGAAATATAGTTCATTCCAGCGATAAGAAAGAGACATGACGTAAAATTTTGTCCTGCTATATATTTTTAAGGATGCTATTTCTAATGCATTTATTTTGGTTATTTCAGGTTTTTCCAATGACAATTTTAACTATTTCTAGCAAGCTAGTAAAGATAGAGTTACTTTATCAAGATTACAGTTCTCCTAAACTCGCAATAAAAATCTGAAATTTCAAAATTTTCTACTTATAAATGGAAATACAGGGAAATCAAAAATAAACTTGATTGCGGGAGCCATTAAAAACAATTAAACCTACCTAATGTGTTTGTTTTTCTTGACATAGAACTGTCAATTTTTTTGTAAGTTAATAGTTATTATTGTATCAAAGGCGTAATCAATAGATTATGGCACGAGGGAATGTTTAAAGCGCAACGCCAAGCGGAGAGCTTTCAATTTCCCGTGGTACATATAGCGTTTTATTTCATTTTGGTTTTCAAAACGGACAAAATTTAAAGATTCGGTATTTTAGCTACAGACTACTGCGTCATCGTAGTGCTGGCGGTATAAATTTTTGGTGTACTATGGTTTCTATCCAGATTTTTGGTGTTACTATACTACATTGTTGGTGTTTGTTATACTGCTTAGCAACTTTATAGGCCCTAGGGCCATAAAAGCCGTTTTACCACAACTATAGAGAGCCAATAAATATGATTATGATTCCAAAATTAAATAAAATTTATTTTCAATATCTTGTTTAACTTATCGACATGCTTTTTTATATGTAATGAAGCGACGATAACAAATTTACTAAACGAGATGTTAAAAATGTATACCCTAAAGTAGTTTCTAATTTATGTTTTTTTCCTTAGAGTGGGCTATCCAAATATATTATTTTTAGCAATATTAAAAGCTATAAACTATATTTAAAGCTTGTCAGATTTATTAAATTTATTTAATTGAAGTTATACAAACTATAATTTTCAAATGCATATTTTAACGGAGTCGAAAATGTTCAACAAGTTTAAATTATATCTTTCTACAAGAGTATTTGCAACATCAAATAAACAGTTAGAACTTGTAATATTTTCTATAACGCTGTTAGTGTGGAAGCATGCATAATTTAAAACAATAAACCTAGTTGGGTAATGCTCTCTGTAATAAATGGCAAATTGGGTTGCCTAATCGAAACATTACAGACAGAGTGACTAAAAAAGAGCTACATCTAGTTGCCCTGAAATTTTTTTTGCATGTATGTTTTTAAGTGTTATAGAACTAGCTAGAGCTTAAGTATACTTTGATACTATTGATAGCTCTCGCTAGTTCGAGAACAATAAAGAATATAGCGGCACATAAAAATTTGAATGTAAAAAAATATTAAATGCAACTAGATGTACCTAGTTCTTATTTAATCACTTTGTATATGTATCGTGTGTTAAGATATACGGCATCAAAATAACACTAAACTGTGTTGGTGTCAGAAAGACAAAGAGCTATTTGTATAACAAACACAGAAAATATAATTTATTGCACCGAGTGCGACGTTTGCTACCCGACCGTAAAGAGCATAATGTCAGCAAATGTCTGCGTGCATTATACAGTGTGTTCCAGGATTAATGTTACAAGAAGTGAGATGGAGTAAACATTTTTAAATTTTATTTTAAGATTGTGGGATTCAGTCCTGCTGGGTCTGAAGAGAATTTTAAGAATATTTTCAGTTTCTGAAAAAGCAAGTCGGCCAGTAAAGCGAAAACTATTTTCTTTTCAGGTAAACTACCCTTTTTGTCCACGATGCGGCAACATTTTACCAAGAAAAGTTGTTCAGATTGATAAACTATGACCCTATATCAAATTTCAGCAAGATCTACTTACTTAGATTAAACCGTCAGTTTTAATAAATATAATTTATTTTGCTTATTTAAAAAATGGTCTAACCTAAGTAGGTAGATCTTGCTGAATATTTGGTATAGGGCCATAATTTATCATTCTGAACAACTTTTCTTGGTAAAATCGTATCACGAACAAAAAGGGTAAAAGCCCCTGCCCAAGAGGATTTGAAAGAATGATCCTGAAGGACTTAACCAATCTTTGCAACCGATCTAAAACTGAAAAGGGGATTTTTAAGAATGTATTCGAATTGTAAGAGATACGAGTAGATAGTAGCAATGTAACGACGTTGAAGTTTTAGTAGATTAAGAGGAACTTTTTAAGGGAATATACTTCCAAAACGATCCAATAAAAAATTATATAACACACGAAGAACTAGTAAACACATAAACAATAACTAACGTGAGATCTCAAGAATTGTCTGAACTAGATGAAAACGAATTGAAACTAGCGCTGAGTCAACAAGCAAACCTCCAGGAAAAGATGGAAATACAAGTGAAATATTGAAAGCTCAAGAAAGAATCTTACCACAATCTATCTTAATTTTAATGAATAAATGTCTCGAAGAAAGGAAAATTCCCGAAACGTGAAAAAACGCAGAGAGTATCATTCTGTGTAAAAAAGGCTCCGACTTAGAAAACTACCGTTTGATTAGTCTCCGGTCAATATTATATAAACTATATACTAACTAATAGACTGAGCAATAAGTTTAACTTCTACCAGCCGGAAGAACAGGCTGACTTTAGAAAAGGCTTCAGGATCATTCGAACCGTAATTGAAAAATGCACAGAATACAATATATCTTACCACCTGTCCTTTGTGGACTACCACAAGGCATTTGATTCCATCGAAACCTACGCCATTTTAAGTTGTATAAACAACGCGAGAATAGACTCTAGATACTCGAGACTATTAAAACACATATACGAAAATGTCATGATGTGCGCTAAGGTTGATAAAGACACCGTCACTAACAGGATCAAAATACAACGAGGTGTGATACCAAGAAATCCTATTTCGCCCAAGCTGTTCACACTGGCTCTCGAAGACGTGTTTAAGAACCTACAATGCCAGAAAAAGGGCATCAGAGTGGATGGCAAGTTTGTGAGTCACTTAAGATTTGCAGATGACGTCGAGCTGATTAGTACCAATGCAGAAGAACTCGTGAATATGGTAAGGGAACTCCAAGAAGCATCAATGAACATGCAAAGGACAAAGATAATGAACACAGAAGAGTAACCATCGGAAACCTAAACCTTGAACTAGCTAGGAAATATACTCGTAATTACCTTGGACACATAATGAAAACTGGTAAAAAACAGAATGCTGAAATAAGCCTACGTGTTAGTCTTAGCTGAGCAGCATTCTCAAGGCTTTCTTATATCCTGTAAAATTCTGAAATTCCCATGAGTCTCAGACACAAAGTATATAACACCTGTATCTTACATATTACAACCTACGGCTTAGAAACAATAACACTAACAGTTAAGCTTGCCAATAAGTTAAGGGTATGTCAACGAGCGATGAAATGGGCAATGCTAACCATTAACCTCAGCGATCGAATCCGCAAAAAGGATATTCGAAGAAGAACAAAAATAGAAGATGTTATTGGAAGAGTGGCACGGTTGAACTGGCGTTATGCGGTACACATGGCTAGAGATAACGTAAAATTGACAGAGATCGCACTACAATGGAGACCACGAGAACAGAAAAGGATTGTTGGAGAGGATCTACAGAGAATTGTGATTAAAAATTTGATTTCGGTAGCCCAAGACCAAAATCGATGGAAAAGCCTAGAGGGGACCTACATACAGCAGTGGATGTCAACGGGCTGAGAAGAAGACGAAAAAAGACCGGCAAAGATGTGAAAATTTTTTCAGATGCTCAGTACGACGTTAATACGACCATACAAAGACAACTATCCAGAACATCAATATTGTCAACACTTAATAGAATTCGTATTTGAAAAGGTTGCGTTGCAATTTAAACGAGTATCATCGTGTAAAGATTATGAGGAACTAAGTAATGGTACTTTCTTGACTGTTACAACTGAAGACTTGCTTCAAGTGGCCCCTCTGAACTGTAGATGCATGTTTAGAAAATCTACAGGACTTTCATATAAGCATATCTTTAAATGCAGATCTTTAATGTCATTCTCGTTCCTTTGATGTTAATTTGTGTCTCGCCAGATGGTCGAGATCGTATTGTGAAAAAATTCTAAATAAATGCGAAACTACCTCTTTCTTACATTTAGAACTTATCCTAGAAGGTGAAAATCCGTGTGATACCACAGTGGCAGAGTTGAAAGATTCAAGACTAAGATATTTAAAAAATCATTAAAAATTAAAAATTATGAATGAGCAAAGGAATAAAAAGAGCCCAGCTATGTAGCAAAGTATTTGCTAAAATTTTTCATAAAAGACTAACTACGAGTATCCAAACAATAGCAAAGTATTGACCTGAACAACAGGATGCACTTCTCCTGGATCGATTTACTGGTTAGTTAAGTGGTGATGGAGAATTATAATCTGATCATTTCCAGGTGGCTGTACAAAAGACGTAGGATTACAAAGAGAATCTAGCGAATTTATGTCTCAAAAAAAAAATCCTGTAATCGAAGACTATTTAGTTGTGTCCAGCGGTAAATTGATATTAATTCAAAAGTGTGCTAAGGTGGCAATAGAAAGTAACGACCAAAATGAAAATGATAATTATAAAGAGAAAGTGGAATCAACTTGCAGTAAGCTACTAAATTAAAAAAGAAAATATTTTAAATTATTTTCGCTTTTTACAGTAAAGCAAGCTTAATTTTTAAGAATTGTATTCGATGCTACTATTTCCGGAACCAAAATGTATAAGTAATAAAATATTGTATGATCAAGCCACGAGAAATAATAATCTTGGTATAACACATTTCCACTCAGGTATATATGTATATACAGTGTGAATAATGTAAGACTATACACTGAAAACTTTATTTTAGCATTAGCACTAGTAACAATTGTCGGTTTTGAAATTACAATGATTATACCACTCCCCCTAACATCAACCAATGAAAAACGGCAAAATGCATAGTTACGCATGTACTAACTTTTGATAATGTACAGGGTGGGCCAAAGTAGACGCTTTCTTATGGAAACTCATGTTCCTGTCAAAGATAGAAAAATTTTGACCAACATCTCCCGAGCTCAAATTTTATGAAAAAGTTACTGGTGCAAACAGAATTTTGCTATCGTAAATCGTTAGGCCGCTAGGGGGCGTTTTTCAAAATTCGTCGATTTCTTTAAACCCTTCTAGCTTTTTTGTTTTTAGGAATAATTGATTTCTGTATAAACTTTCTCATAGCAGTTTTTGGTGTAGAATAGGCTGGTGCATTTTGTTTTAATACAGGGTGATTCGTAAATTTGCTGCACCAAAAATTTTTTTTTTCTTATGGGACACCCGGTATATTTATAATTTTTTTTGTAGTCCTTAAAATTCTCTATTCAAAAATATAAAATACTATATGTCCAAATTTAGCATTTTACGCTGTATTTGGATTTAAGTTAAATAAACTAAAAATATCATGTAGCCATTGTGTCATAGCGCCTCATGACCATTGTTTTAAACCAACATTAGCAATATTTATGAGGAAAACAAAGTTGGCCGCTGTCAAATTAGTCGAATAGCTTTTGAATTTGAACAGAATCTGGCTTTTTATCCGTGTCTATTTAAATTTCCACCTTCCAACAAGATGGTGCACCGCCTCATAATTGAAGAGTTATAACTAACTACTTAAAAGTGCAGTTTGGTGAAGAGTGGATAGGGAACCACGGACCAATCGCTTGGCCAGTGAAGTCCCCCGATATGACACCCCTAGACTGCTATTTTTGGGGAAAAATTCAAGATTTGACATATACACAACCGATTACATCAAGAGAATTGCAAGAGGAAGCAGTGCAAAATGCATTTGCTGTAACTTCTAAATTTGAGCTAAGAAATGCTGCAAATTCTGTCAAACAACGTTGCCGCTTGTGTATTAATCAGAACGGTGCCCAGTTTGAACATATGTTATAAAAGGACATATCGTTAGGTGGTAATATGTTTTATTAATTTTGTTATTTGTTCTGAATGTTTGTAACCCTATATGCTTTTTGTTTTTTTTTATTTAGTTAGCGCCAATTTTGTTTTCCTCATAAATATTGCTAATGTTGGTTTAAAACAATGGTCATGCGGCGCTATGACACAATGGCTACTTGATATTTTTAGTTTATTTAACTTAAAGCCAAATATACCGTAAAATGCTAACTTTAGACATATAGTATTATATATTTTTAAAAAGAGAATTTTAAGGACTACAAAAATATGTCTAAATATACCGGGTGTCCCATAAGAAGAAAGAAAATTTTTGTTGCAGCAAATTTACGAATCACCCTGTATTAAAACAAAATTCACCAGCCTATTCTACACCAAAACCTGCTATAAGAAAGTTTTTACAGAAATCAATTATTCCTAAAAACAAAAAAGCTATAAGGGTTTAAAGGAATTGACGAATTTTGAAAAATGACCCCTAGCGGCCTAACGGTTTACGATAGCAAAATTCTGTTTGCACCAGTAACTTTTTCATAAAATTTGAGCTCGGGAGACGTTGGTCAAAATGTTTCTATCTCTGGCAGGAACATGAGTTTCCATAAGAAAGCGTCTACTTTGGCCCACCCTGTACATAGTAACTGACAATCACATACCTTCCTGATTAATAGGTGATAATCACACACCTTCACAAACATCACGTTACCTGCTGTCAGTACAATTGTCATAACAATCACATTAACTGGAATTTCTTGGAAATGTTTGGTAGGTAGACCAACCTAGCTGTGAGGGTTTGTGTCGTTACGATTTTCTTACCGAATGAGCATTTCAACATTAATTCATATCCGAAAATTATTTTTCGGAAAGAATTAATGCTCTTATGAGATTATATGTGAAATTTCGATAGTAACTGTGTTGTTAAATTGTTTATCTACTCCTACTGTACAATGACCATTCATAATTCACAGTTTGCAGCCAATCATAAAATTCTATTTTCATTATTCAATAGTTTGCAAGTTGCAACCAATCAGAAAATTATATTTTCATTACTCAATAGGTTGTAGCCAATCACAAAATTCATTCTTATTATTCAACGACTTTTGAAGTTAACAGCTGTCACAAATGTCATAATTGGGAAATATGAACACAAGACTCCTATTGCATTGGAGTAGATAAAATATCGTATTATATTCGCGATTATGGCCATTATTCACTCAGATGACTTGCACCACGCGCCTTCGGCTTGTGGCGCAAATGTCATCTTCGTGAATAATGGCTGTCATAATCGCTCATATAATAATATACTATTACAAACACCATGGTAACATTAAGTAAATGCCCTATGTCTAATTTTGCATAATTCATCAATGTACAGTCTTACATAATTCTCACGGTATATTTTCGCAAGGTATCTTCTATTTTTTTAAAATTTTTAACTTCCTTTTACAGTGATCTTATAATTAGCCAAGAATTTTATTTTTAATTTTTAAACATTTGTCAAAAATTTTAAAAAATTACAAATTCTGCAGAAACCGTACAAAATAGAGAGTTAGTTGAAAAGACAAATTTTCTCTAAAATTTTAAGCAGAATTCAAAAATGTAATAATATATCGGGTGTTCTATTTAAAATAAGAGTTAATAAAAAAAGGAAGCAAAACAAAAGAAACCCATTTTTGAGGTATTCAACTGGAAAATCCCCTATCTCACATCAATAGACATTAAATATATAATAAAGGTTAGAGAATGCCATCATTCGGAAGTGATGTAAAGCCGTGGGTCTCATGTTACTACGATGTGTAGCATGTAAAAGATATCTTGCTAGGGTTGGAACTCCTTAGTCTCGGCAAAATTCTAAGTAGGACTTTGATCATATGACCCAAGCAGTCGGTGTCTAAGGTACCTGGTGCTCCACATGCCTAGACCTTGTCCATAACAAACAAAAAACCAAACAAGATGTAACGTTTCAAAAAAATCATTAATCGTTTTTCAAAAAATCGAAAAAAAACTGAAAAATCACAAGGGTAAACACCATACTTCCGGTTATGCGATTTTCTTCAAAAGCTTCCTGTCGCATTTAGATAGTACACAAAACTTATATAATATGAAGTTTCAATGTCACACCTCTTTTCGTTCTTGAGATATTCTGTTCACATACAGACACACACACAGACTGACAGACAGACCAATGATAAATATGTTTTTTGGGTTCAGGGAACTCTGAAACGTGAAGATCTGTTGAAAACTCAATTTCGAATTTTTGGGGTGACTCCAATACTTCCTTTATTGTAAAAGAAAGTAAAAAAAATAAAAATTTGTGAAAGGCTTTACCCAGAACTCCCTCTCCCGAATTAAATCAATTTGCAAATTTAAAAAAATTTATCCCGCTGGGGTTGAACCGGCCGCACCTGCATAGTGATCGTAACAGCATCTCCGCAGCGGATGTAACTGTAGCAAAGTTCCAATAAAGTTTTGTTTATTTTTGGGTTAATTTTTAAATAGAAGGAAGTAATAATTTGCACATAGGTCAGGCTTTACATTTGCCGAAAATAAGACTCAACGGATACAGGAGTAAAAACGTTTCGACAATAAGACCCCTCTGTTCAGGAGGGGCGCGCGCTGGAACTATTTCTCTAAGGCTTGATGGCGCAGTTGAAATTTCGATGCAGTTACATCCTCTGCGGAGATGCGGTTACGACCGCTATACAGGTGCGGCGGGTTCAAACCCCAGCGGTGTATATTTTTTTTTAATTTGCAAATTGTTCTAATTAGGGTGAGGAAAGTTGGGGGTAAAGACGTTTACTGATACGTAGACCTATAAGTTACTTAATAATTAAATAATTTTTATTTCTTATAAAATTAAATACTTAATTTATTATTTTGAGAAAATATTTTATTCGTGACCTAATGTGATTTTTAACATACATGCCGAAACCCTTTCAATAGTTGGTGTGCCGAAATTTTAATCACCAACCGGCGCCGGCAGCCAAGTTACTTCCTAAAATAAAACAATCGCCATTGCAATTTATCGACTGAAAATGTAATAACTAGTACACAGAAAATTGGGTAAGCTAAGGAATGATTTTTAGAAACGTAATGAACTTGTTCGTTCCATTATTTTCAGTCTGCTTCATATGTCACAGCAAAGAAGTATGTTACATTTGCCAGGAGACCTTTACAGCGAATCTGTATGCCATATTATATTTTTTAACATTAAAACAGTTGGTAAATGGAAATATTTAAAACTATTGGAACTGGTTCATAATGTACAGCTCTTTGTTGTGACATATTAAGCGAAAATATTATTACCGGCTTGTTTATTACAGCACAGCTTGATTAGAACCAGTTTATAACTTGAAGCTGATTTTAATTGGGCTCGGAAAACTACAAATATGGATAATTATAAATTCAAGAAATACTTTTGATTTTTTTGTCAAATTGCATAAATTTCAACAACCACATGTCTTTCTAATCTAACGGTGAATTAGGCTAAAGACAAAGTTAATCGATAATAAAATACTTTTAATTTAGCATTAACATCTCCCGTTAATAAAAAAATGCGATTGTTTTGCAACTAAGTATACTTTACGCTGTTGTGAAAATATAAAACAGGCCACTAAACATTATGTGAAACTATACAAACATCATACCAACAATATCATCTATCTTCGCTGCGGATGTATTACTATTTACGAACCCTGAGTAAAAGTTGACCATTACAATCGACTGTTTTTCTTTCTAAAAATAAGAACATTTAAATCTTGGATCTCTACTTCTTGCATTATCTAACTTACAACTAGGTTGAGGGTGTCATCCGGAACATTTCTATTATGCTCCCGAATACTATATGCAGAAGAATGGGAAAAGATGACGGGAGCTTTGCTGATTGTGAGAGCTCGATTCATGACGTTATGGGATACATGCGATAGATCAACCAACATGCCGAGTCTGTTCATCTCATAAATCACTAACTAAAAACAATTAGTTGCTTTATAAATTACAGATATTGTGAATGCAGGTCTGTCATACCTCCCCAAACTTAGTCAAATTGTGAACCGGCTGAGAATCGTCAACAAAAGAATTGTCCGCCCTAAAAACCTTGTATGAGAATTATTTCTTCGCTCGAGTATAACCTACCAGGGTGTATTGCAGCTATGTGTTAATGTCATGTAGCGAACTCCAAGGTCGTAAAACATCCTCAATACTCCCAAACGGGAGTCCATGGAGTGACCTCCCTCGACGGCTATTAAGCTGGCAATTTTTTTCGGTTGTTGTTGAAAAGCTTCCTCAATACCTTAAAAAATATACACGTAAAATGGTCTGTAGAATTCCAACAATGTAATTATAATTACCATCAGCATCTGTAACTAGTTGAAGATCGTCTGGGTATTTCTTCACTAGCCGTTTAATGACGTCAATTTGTTCGATCGTTTTGGCCAAAGCATCCCTATATTGGACTTGGCAGCCTACGTAAGCAACCCAAAACTGGAGGAAAACTGAAGATTATAACCACGAATGTATCTACGTCGATCTATTTGTACACCAACAGATCAACACAATAAAAACTAAACCGTTACTAAAAAAACTGAAACCAATAATAATAACAAGCTGAAGTGAATTTTTTTTCAAAATTAACCTAGCATACACAGCGTTATCTGCTGACAGTTTGCTACCGAGAACAATAAACATGATATATGAGATTTATCTATGGCATTCGCATCATAATTAGACAATCTTTCTACACACTAAGCATACCTGAGCTCCAACCTTTCCCTCTCGCAGTCGAGGAAGATCCGTGAAACACGTCGTGCAACTCTCTGAACCCCATACTGGATCATTGGTCAGATTTTTGTCAAATGAGAAATTGTCAAGATTGTTCTGATGAAGCTTGTATAAATTATACGGTAAATCGTTATGTCTGCAAAAAAGACGAATGAGTAAAAATGTTGCGTATCTACAGAATAATACTGATGTGTCAAGAGGCACACTTGACGTCAGAATTCAAACAGTCGCCAACAGATTATTGAGATTGTCTTTGTTATATGTTTTATTATTGACTATATAAAGATAAGTATTTATTATAGTTTTTATTATTTTTTGAGATTATCAATATTATGCGTAAATTCTAGAAATAAAATTAAGTCTATCACATAATTGCAAAAAATTGAAATCACGTGAACTACTTAAACTGACAGACTTGAACTTAATGACTCATATGTTAATTAAGCTATATAGAATAATCCCAAACAATAACAGATTAACGATATCTGCACCAAACATATGGTACTTGTTTTATCGCAAGTACATACCCATCGATGAGTGGCACTTCATCCAAAACATGAGCTAGTAGTTTTGTCGCTAGGAAAATCAGGAGAAAACCAACTACTGGCAATTCTGTAACATAAAATCTATACTTGAATTCGACCGAACATCATAGAGCAACAAAACTGCATTGTATGCTCGTATAAACTGAAGCTGAATAATTTTGTTCTATTTTTCATATTATTTGTTCATATTCAGTTACAAAGTACTTTTTTCTAAATGTTTTAAAATTTGGAACAATTTGCGATTGGACGTCTTTTAGTTTTTGATTCAACGTATTTTTTCGCACAAATATTTAATGCACACAATAATTAAAAGAAATAGAACGATACTTTTTCACGTTATTTTATATAATTTTTTTAAATCTACTTTTCGACCAACCCACGTTGAACAGATGAGCCGCTTTTAAAAAAATTAAAAATTTAATGAAAAATAGCTTTTCACTTAAGAGGCAATAGTAAATACCATCAGTTAATACAGCAATAGCAGTATTTCACTCGCACTATGAGATCTGCGCAGCTTAATGCATACACAGGAAGGAATATAATAGTTGGGCCACCGAACAGATATAGTAAATAATAAAACATCATTGCAGAACAGTTTGTTCTGACTGGTTATGGGTGAGCTTTAAATTTACAATATAGACCATTTTTGCCAATTTATAAAAAATTGTACCGCCAGTAGAAAAATGTCATTATAGCGAGTAAGTAAATGCAGGTTGCTTTTATGACGAGATCCATTCGGCGGTCCTACTATAGTAATTATTAATTATATCAGTTTCCCGTAAACAACTTACAATCTGCTGAACGTTATAATAATAACATCATTAAATGTGTTGACGTTCATTGGTTCAAAAACAGTCGGTAGATTATATTGATACCGATATTTCTCAAAATATGGCAGTTGAATAATTTGCCATAGTCCAATTCAGCATTTAATTTTGAAATATGTTTTTAAAATATATATTTAAAACAAAAAAAATAATGCCAATAAATACAAAAGCAGTCATAAACTAAAAGCTCATTTATTGAACAGTTTCAAGTAGCAACTTTGGGAGGTTGCGGTTAAAACGTATAAAGAGGCAAGTTGGTTGCTGTCCTCGAGACATTATGTAAGTGCCGTGGAATGCTTTCCGTGCATTGATTTTTTACGACTATAAAAAGAGTTTGACATATGACCAAAGGCACCAAAACTTACTGATTGCTTTTGGTGATCATACTCCTTCATTATTTATAGCTACTTACAATTTATGAAAATTTTAACGTGAACAGTGTACGTTAGAAAATGAACCGAAACATGAACGACCCCTAGTACCTGTTTGTTCTGAAAGCATTGAGTGCTACCGAACAGCTGCTTAAGGAAAACACATATTCATATTCAATAAGAACTCGGCATGGGATCATCGGCAGTATATAACATTTTACACTAACAGGGGGCAGTGATATAGAATGATATAGCCGGGATTTCTTTGGGGGGGGATCATCATTCGAATTTTGTTCAGCAACGGCCATCTAAATTCTGAAAAACGGGAAGGGATTGCGTATGTTCTGGAGTATATTACAGCTTATTGTAAGGAAATGAAATTCATATTTTTTTAAATCAGAAATTTATGGGTACAAAGTTTAGCTGATGCACCATTGCATGCAAAAGTATCTGCGAGAGTGTTTCTTTGTAAACATGGCAATATATTTATTTAACATTAAAGCAATCTTAACACAATACTGTCAATGTTAGTCAGTTGGGATTGCCATTTCAAATAGTAACAATTT
Source organism: Agriotes lineatus (assembly GCA_940337035.1). Lineage (NCBI taxonomy): Eukaryota > Metazoa > Arthropoda > Insecta > Coleoptera > Elateridae > Agriotes > Agriotes lineatus. The sequence goes on from CALNHX010005497.1 coordinate 100,850, forward strand.
CTACAACATTCCTCTTCAAGGACATGAACTATTAAAAGTAGAATATGGTTGGTCTATAAGGTAAATTGCTCGAAATTTTGGTGTTAACAAAAGAACACCATGTTTGACATTAAGAAACGATGGGAAGTGGATGGAACCATGTTCTGAAAGGCCAAACATCGCTACTCCTAGTTGATATGGAGTTTAATTGTGACAAATATTTATAAGCAAAATTTTCAGTCAGAAAATTCGGAAGAATTATGGAACGTCATCGCAGAAGTGTGGCAAAATATAAGCCTAGACGAAAATTTTAGAAATCCTTCCATTCCGTCAATACCTTCAGAGAGAGACTTCAGCAATGTATTGAAAATGACGGTGCTTCTGTAAAGCACTAGAACAGTTTTTATTACTAACTATTGAATCACCCGAGCTACGCGTCGGTTCACTAATTTAAGGATGCATCGGCCGGGAATCGAACCCAGGCCGCCCGCGTGGCAGGCGAGCATTCTACCGCTGAATCAACAATGTTTCGTTGAATAAGACGCTGCTATTATGGTATTTAGTGATTCATCGGAACTACGCTAATTACACGATTTAATTAAAACTTTACTTTTTCGCACTTTTTTCAAAATAAAAACCGGACTACGATCTAAGTTTAAAAATTAGCAAAATTTTAAGCTATAATACAATTTAATCGGTCCAGTATCTTCGGAGAAGATAACGAACAAACATACAAAGAGACCACCGATTTTGTGGTATAGATTTACATTGTTTTCTTTTCTTGAAACATTTATTTTAAAAATACATTAAATTACTACTTATTTAATTTATTATTATACATATTATTATTATTATTAAAGATAATAAAATGAATCGCTACAAACTGATGGTTTTTTAATTCAAAATTAAGTTCTAATGAATAAATAGTCTTGTTTATCCGTATTAAATGAATCACCACATACAGATTTTGCATTAACCATTTTCATACAGCTTAAAAATTCCGAAAATCAGCTATAAGACTTATTCCAGATACATTTGCATACAATGGTACCTATATAATCATAAACATTAGTAACGGTACATTTTAATTTTACATAAATAATCTTCTTGCTTTATTCCCTGCCATGATTAACAGAGCGACAGATTTAAAAATACCCACAAATGACAAAAAACGTTTGAAGTAGATATTGAATAAATGTATAGCTACTCTCGAAATGAAAAGTGTACAAATTCATATTGATGTAACTGTAGTTGATGTGGATTCCACATTTATTAACCGAAGAACATAAACAAACGGGCAGAGTGGAGCAGATGTATCTTATAAAAGTTCCCTACAAGATCTTTGAAGCATTTGTTTAATATTGTCACTGATGATAAATTCTTGACCTATACGCAAACACTAAACAACAATTACTTGGGTTTTGAAAATAAGGTTATGCCAACAAAAGATATTTGTGGTAAAAGTACAAACAAAAAATGGTTGCTGCTTTTTTTCAGACGCAGTGGTCAAGGTGCAGTAATTTCTCTTGACGATCGTAAAACAGTAACTTCTGACTGTATGCAAAAGTTTGTCTATGTTAAGTATTTTAAAAATTGTGTAACATTCGCTGAAAATTTAGTTTGAGTGGCATTTTGTTACACCAAGGTAATACAACTCCACTTACAGCTGCAAACACTTTAAATTTCTCCATACAGTCCAGATCTTGGCCCCATCAGGTTATTTTCGTTTCCAAAGTTAAAAATATGTAAAAGGCTTTACCCAGAACTTTCCTCGTCGACATTGTGCCACTAAATAATTTTAAAAATCAAATTAAGTTACTAGTAAAAATATTTTCACGTTTCTAATAAATGAAATACATTTTCAAATTAAAAAATCTGGTGTGATACACGCACACAACTTCCTTTTACAGTGATCTTATAATTAGCCAAAAATTTTATTTAAAATGTTTTAAGCATTTGTCAAAAATTACAAATTCTGCAAAAACGGTTCAAAATAGAGCGTTAGTTGAAGAGACAAATTTTCTCTATAATTTTAAGCTGAATTCAAAAATGTAATAATATACCGGGCGTTCTATTTAAAATAAGAGTTAATAAAAAAAATAGACAAAAAAACAAAAGAAACCCACTTTAGAAGTATTCAACTGGAAAATCACCTATCTCACATCAATACACATTCAAAATGTAATAAAAATGTAAAGTTTAAAAAAAATCGTTAGAGCCGTTTTTGAAAAAATCGAAAAAAACTGAAAAATCACAAGAGTAAACACCTACTTCCGGTTATGCGCTTTTTTTCAAAAGCTTGCTGTCTCATATACATAGTACAAAAAACTTATATATGAAGTTTCAACGCCATACCGCTTTTCGTTTTTGAGATATTCTGTTCACAGACAGGCACACAGACACACAGACAGACACACAGACAGACACACAGACAGACAGACACACAGACCAATGAAAAAAAATATGTTTTTTGGGATCAGGGGACTCTAAAACGTGAAGATCTGTTGAAAACTCAATTTCGAATTTTTGGGGTGAATCCAATACTTCCTTTATCGTAAAAGGAAGTAAAAAAGTGTATCCTGCTGGGGATTGAACCCGCCGCATCTGCATAACGCTCGTAACCACACCTGCATAGAAATCGTAACTGCATCCACAGTCGAACTGTGCCACCGAGGCTATTACAAATGGGTGCGGCGCGTGCGTCTATCTAAGGGAATGCTGTTATTGTTGAAACGTTTTTACTCTTTTGTGACATTATCCTGTATCGACTGAGTCTTATTATCGGCAAATGTAAAGCCTGACCTATGTGGAAGTTATTACTTCCTTCTATTTCAAAATTAACCCAAAAATAAACAAAATTTTATTTTTTTTAAGGTGCTAACCTGCATATATCTGTATGAAATTGTACCGTTTTATGCGAAGTAGATATATAATATGTATGCAAAATATCGAGCTAAAGAAATCTCGAAAGGTGATTTTTTCAATTACAATACTTCCTTCGTATTTCAGATGAGGGAAATAAAAATATGTAGAGGGCTTTACTCAGAACCCTTGCAAGAGCACGTTGTGATACTAAACAATTTTTAAAAAAATTGTAAAAGGGTTTACACGCAACTTCCCCCACGCGAATTAGATCAATTTGGAAATTTAAAAAAAATGTATTCCTCTGGGGTTTGAACTCCGCCGCGTCTGCGTAGCGATCGTAACAGCATCGATGAGTCGTACTGCGCCATTCTGCTTTATTGAAATGAATGCGGCGCCCGCCTCTATTTAACGGAACGGTCTTATTGTTGAAACGTTTCGACTTTTTTGTGCCATTATCCTGTATCTGTTGAGTCCTATTTTTGACAAGTGTAAAGCCTGACCTATGCGAAAGTTACTACTTCCATCAATTTTAAAGTTAACGCAAAAATAAACAAAACTTATTTTTTTAAGGTGCTTATTCTGTATATATTTGTCTGAAATTTTCTCGGTTTCATGCCATGTAAACATATAATCTGCATGCAAACATTGTCATCCTCCAAACAAATAGTTTTTGAGTTATACCGCCCACAGGCAGACAGACAGAGAGACGGAATTGAGAAAACCTGTTTTTCGTCATCTAGAGATTCTGAAACGTAAAGATCTGAAGAAATCTCGAAAGGTATTTTTTCGCGATTGCAATACTTCTTTCGTCTTTTAGACGAGGGAAGTAAAAATAGAGAAATATGGTGAAATATCTTCACGTTCGTAATAATACGGAAACAATAAAAGGAAACACTTGGTAATGCGACTTTCATCAATTTTGAAATAAAAAAATTACCGGTGATGGGAAAAGTGGTACTTTTCTTAATAGCAACACATTTCTGCATAGCAACGCATAGTTTAATTTTGATTTAAATTGACAATATTTCACATGATTTTTGATATGTCTATATAAACACTGGGGCATTTTCTTTCAGTAGATACGTAAAAAATAGCATGTGCAACACGCGAAAAAGTGTTTATCCGTGCTCGGCGAGTTTTTAATCTCGGCTTCGGCTCAAATAGAAAACTCGCGTCTTGCACGGAAAAAATCACTTTTCTCAACTTGTTGTACAATACAGGGTGTCCAAAAAATGGCGGATTAACTCTACAGTGCGTTACTTGTGGATGCCTAATGAACCATGGAAAAATATGAAAAAAATTCCCTGGGCCGTATTTTTCGAAATATTTCTGGTCAAAGGTGGGTAATGAAATCCATTTATTTAAATAACTAGTGTATAATTATAGTGTCAAATATATTTGGGACTTATTAAAATATCTGTTTTTTTAATATTCTTGGGATTTAACTAAATTGTTTTCAATATTTAAGTATTTTAAAAAACTGATTTCTTGTTGAGTTTGTCAATTACTAAATATGGCAAACAGGCTTTGTACAATAATAATATACGAAATCAAGCTTGGCATTGAAATATTTGTTGTATAAATAATATGTTGGTGGCACTGTAAGTTCATGTCAAATTCGATGTTAGCAGGTTAGGTTTTGCGACAGTTTGTGTCAAAACTGACGCAAAACCTAACCTACTAACCTCGAATTTGACATAGACTTACAGTGTCACCAACATATTAACAACTTACTATGGATACATTTTTGATTGAGAAATTGTTGCAGTATCAATGTTGCCAGATTTATTTTTATTAATTTCGAAATATTTTGAAAAATACGGCCCAGGGATTTTTTTTCACATTTTTCCAGGGTTCATAAGGCATCCCTCAGTAACGCACCGTAGAGTTAATCCGCCATTTTTTGGACACCCTGTATAGACACTCACCGGCACGAAAAACGGAGCACTTGCATTTTTTGATTAGATTTAAAATTGTATCCCTTTGTGATGTTTTATTATTACATTTATTATTATACATTTATTATACATGTTATAATGTTAAATGTATAATAAATGTATAATAATAAATGTAATAATAAAACATCACAAAGGGATACAATTTTAAATCTAATAAAAAAATGCAAGTGCTCAGTTTTTCGTGCCGGTGAGTGTATTAGTAAAAAATACTCTTC